>BHFV01000660.1:5558-17717 GCA_003568905.1 Trebouxiophyceae sp. KSI-1
GTCACGTCACGTCACGTCACGCCACATCACGCAGCCGAGCCAACCCAGGGCTTGTCGTGTTCCCCGCCTGGCTCACCCAACCTATCCACGAACTTCAATTCCAAGTCAAAAAACCCTAAAATATTAGAAACCCTAAAAGGATGCACAGCTCGCTGAAGGGGCGTGGGAGCGGCGCCGCCGATCGCCCGCCGCACGCAGCCCGAGCTGAAACCCGAACCCTAAACGAAACCCTAAAGCCTGCAAACCCTAATAGGGTACGGCACGCGCCTGGCGCACGGGGTTCGCGCCGCCTATCGCCTGCTGTATGCAGCCGCGGGCCTCCGGCGGCAGCAGCGCCTGCGCCACCCTCACAATCTGCATGGCCAGCTCGCGGGAGGGGGCGAGCACGAGGGCCTGCAGACTGCCGGCGTGCTTCGCCCGCCCCTGCCGGCTCAGCGCCAGGAACTCGGCCTCCGACCGCTGGATGGCCAGCGAGAGCAGCGGCAGCAGGTACGCCAGCGTCTGCGGACGGGGCGGCGGGGCGCACATGAATCGTTTTTTTCCCAAACGATTGACAGTAATGTCTCAGATGGTATGATCCGTCATGGAGATTCAGTGATCTCTCATCTGGATTGGGTCTGTCTGTTCTTAGGTTGCCATAGCTTTGGTCTAGCGTGGGCGCGCGCATCAGAACAGCCTGGCTCTGCCGTCGCAGGCTTGCGAGCTGCCTGTTATGACCGGCGTCGTCGCTTGTTTGTCTTCTGTTCCCTTACATTCTGCTCTGCTGTGATCTGCTCTGCTGTGCTGTGCGTTGCTTTGCTCTGCTCTTCCTTGCTGTGCGAAACGACGCAAAGCAAAGGACAGGGGCAGAAAAATGCGGGGTCCGCGCCTTGCCGGAGCCTGTGTACGACTGGATGGCCGCGTTTTCGGCCGCGAGCAGCACCGGGATGGCTGCCTGCTGCACCGGCGTGGGCTGCAGCACGCCCAGCTTGGGCAGGTTGGGCTGCAAGGGAGGCCAGCACGAGTCTCTCAGCCTGGAGCCACAGCTTTGAGCCGCGGAAGTGCTTGTCGCGCAGCACAGCGCAGCAAGAAGGAATCTACTCCGCCAACTGCGGGAAAAAAACGCACCAGGACGCGGTCGTCCACGCCCAGATCTTCGAAGGAGCGCGTCTCCTCGGCCAGCAGCCGCCCGCTGAAGGTCGCCTCCCGCGTGCCGTCGGAGCGGTCGGCGGTCTCGGGCGCGGCAGCCGCGGCCGCCGCGGGGCGTCTGTGGCTCGGGTCGCCGTGGAACAGCGTGCGCCAGTGCTCCTCCAGCACGCTGCGAGCGGCGAAGGCCCATCATGAGGACGTCTGCAGCAAAGGACTCGCACTGCTGGTGCTGTCCTGGGCGGACCGGAAATGCAGGGGCGGACCGCTGCGCGTTGAAGCGCCGGGGTCGGCTGGGTCGCTGGCCGACGAAGCGCGGGTTGGGGATGAAGCGCGGCCGCCGCGGCCCGCCCGTCTTCGGGCCGCCGGCGAAGCGCTGCTGCAGCATCTGCACTTGCGGATGCGACGCGCAGACCCACCGCCGAATCGGAGCGCCTCGCAGGAGCATGCGCCCTGTTCCTGCTTGCGCTGTGCTCTCACTTGTGTGTTGTTCAGTTCCTCGTTCTCGTTCCGGAAGTTCTTGCGGGCGTCGAATGCGGGAAACGAGGTGTCGAGCTGGGCAGCAGTGAGCACCAGTTTCAGGACTGTGCGCGATTGCCGGTTTGTATCTTCCCTTTTTGCTGTTGGCTGTCGAACTCGCGGCGGCAACCAGGTTGTGTCCAGTGGCAGCAAGCTCTCCCGCTCTCCACTGCAAGAGAGCAAGGAGAAGATGATGTCTGGCACAGAGCTCTGGACGCGTGGTTGACAGCGCTGCGAGTCTTCCGGGACGACATCCGCGCTGGGCATTTCGGCCTGGGCGGGCTTATGCAGCAGCTATGAGCAGCTATCATCAGCCTCTGCTGCTCGACGAGGAGCGGACGGACAATCGAGGGGCCTACATCAGCTCGCTGAGGTGAGGCGCGCACCTTTTCGGGCATGGCATGCAGCCTCGTTCTTCCACCTCTGGAGAGTGAAAGCAGACTTTCAGTGGGGCGCAGAGATAAAGGGATGCTCTAGCCTCCCTCCGCGTCCCGTGTCCTGGCAAGGAAGCGTGCCCTCCCACCGCCAACACTCCCTCCTCCCACCTGCAGGTTCGGCCTACGCGTCATCAACCTGCTGCTGCTGCTGACCGGCATCGCGATGGTGCTCTTCGCCGTGCGCATGTATGCAAGCGTCAGCAAAGAGGCCGGCATCCAGGGCTTCCCCTGGTGAGCCCCATTGCTTGCCGCCCAAGTCGGCAGCATCCCTCGCCAGTCAGCCTCTGATCGCGCCCCTGGCGCAGGTTCATCTGGGCCTTTGCCGGCGCGGGCGGCTTGGTGGTCCTGACGGCCGTCACGGCGCTGTTCGGCGTCGCCCACGACTCGAGATGCTGCCTCAACATGTACTCCTTCCTCACCGTCGTCCTGCTGCTCGCCCAGGCGGCGCTCATCGTCGCCTTTTTCGCCGACCGCTCCTGGCAGAAGCTGCTGCCGCACGACGACACCGGCGAAGCCGCCAAGGTTCCTTTCCCCCGCCCCAGATTTCCCGCCTTTTTTTGAACTGACCAGCACCGAGTCAACTCGACCTGGCCACAGCACTCACCGCCGAGTGCGGCTGGGTGGATGATGAGTGCTGCGGAAATGCTTTGCATTCCATCGTAGAGTGTGGCTGGGTGAACGACGAGTGCTGCGGAAGCGCGGCACATTCCGCCGTGATGCTCCTCTCAAACCCTAAACCCTCCCCCGCGGTCATCGCACCGCTGAAGCCGCCCGCCTGCCCGCAGCTGTACCGCTTCCTGAAGCGCAAGCTGGACGTGGCGCGCTGGGTGGGCCTGGCCGCCTTAGTCATCCAGGCGCGCCCCTGGAGGGGATGACCAAGCCAGTCCATGCCGTTCCCGCCGCCCTGAAATGCCGGCGGCTGAGCTCGGCCGGGGGGGCAAGCGCAGGTCCTGGGAGTGGCCTTCGCGACCGCGCTGAGCAGCGCGCAGCTGCGGCTGCTGGAGGAGGCGAGGTGGGACTGCACTCCTGAAGCCCCATTACTAACAACAATTACTCATGCCTCCTGCCTGCCTGGTGCTCACACGCGGCGCCTGCCTGCCACTGGGACTGATGCTCGCGCCTGCTGGTTTTGGGGGTTGGGGTTTAGGGTTTTAACCCTGTTCCGAGGGCTAAGGGTTTCAGCCCCGTTCCGTGGGCAACAGCACGAGCCAGAGCCTGTCCGCTTCTTGCACGCTTCTCAGCCGTGCGCCTCGCTGGCAGCCGCTATCCCGTGACTAATCAGCCGCTGTCGCATGACTACTCGGCAGCCGTTCCCTGGGCAACACGTGAACCATATCTTCTCAGCTGAGCGCCTTGCTGGCAGCCGCTGTCCCGTGACTAATCAGCCGCTGTCGCATGACTAATCGGTGGTCGCGGCCGGCGCCGCAGCTACGAGGAGGACGCGGTGTGGGGCCGGCGGGAGGCCGCCCCCCGGCCGCTGCCGGCCGCCGGCAGCAGCATGCTGCGCTCGCCCGATCCCGCCGAGGCAGCCCGGCAGCGCAACGACCCCTGGAGTCAGCGCATGCGGTCCAAGTACGGGCTGGACGTCTCCGACTTCACATACAGCCCCGATGCGGCGCAGCGGCGGCCCGGCGGCGGCGGCGGCAGCGGCGGTGGGCAATCGTAGCAGGAGCTCTGCAGCGGCAGGCTTTGCCGCTTTGTGTGCGATGAAGTTTTGCAGGTGTTTGGAGTGCTGGCGTGTGTGGGAGCTGTGGTCGCTGTGCCGCTTGGCTGCTGCTGCTGGAGGGTGCGGTGGCGAGATTTCGGTTTCGTCCGTCGATTCCCTTCATTGCCACTTCCGTGCCTTGTGAGGGAGAAGAGATGAACACAAGCCAGAGGCCAGATGAAACAGCAGGACGAGAGCAGCAAGCTGGCATTCGGCAGATCATTGCGTAAGCTCAGGTCGCCCGTCGGGCAGAGCGCCCAACAGGTTGGAGAGCACTCAGCACTCGAAGGCACACACGTTTGCAGCGCTGCGCACCGCAAGACGGCAGCATTCTAGCTTTCCCCCCTGCACGCGCCGCGCAGCCCGAGCCCCCGCCGTGAGGCTGCTTGAGAGGGAAGGAGACCGGAAGCAAGAGGCGCGAGCGGCATTCGGCCGCGTACGGTCAGCGGCGAGGCCAGCGAGGACGTATTGCGGCTGGAGAGGGCTATTGACCGCTGCCACGGCGCCCTAGGAGCCCGCAGCTCCGGCGAGAAGGGGTGGGGCTGCACCGCGCGCTGCAGGCGCGATTCCAAGGCGACCGGCTGCTCATGCCCCGCTCGGGGCGCTTGCGAGCTCTGATCTCAGCGACCAGGCGGGCCGCCACGGCGCAAGGCGGGGTGACATTCCGTGCCTTCATAATTTTCACGGCTTGGGCCACTTGCAGGGCAGGAGCGAGGCGGCGTGCGAGCTGGGATTCGCGGCAGAGGCGGCGGCGCTCCGTACAGGCGCGCTCGTCTCTCCCGTGCGCGTGTTCCTGAGCACAGCAGCCTTGCATCCAGCTTTGCCCCCGCATCCTGCTGCCTGCACACGGCAGCAGACTCCCTAGCCAGTGCAGATGCTGCCGCAGCGATCCCCTGACGTCACGCAGCGCGTGCTCGCTGAGGCTGCCGGCGCTGCTGCCAGCGCAGGGGCGGGATGCGCTGAGGGATGCGAGCGAGGCGGTCGCCGGGCCGACCGGACCGGCGGCCCCTGCTGCTGCCCGCCCTAGCGTTGCAGCTGCTGCTGCTGCCGGGCCTGCTGCATGCCTTCGCCGGAGGTTCCCCGCTATCACCGCCTCCGCCCAGCGGATGGCAGCTGCCATATGAGCCGATCCCAACGCGGGCTGCGCCGCCGAGCAGCACGCAGCAGTACCTCTTCACTTTGAAGGTGGGGCTTCCATGCCTCCTGCCTCAGGAGGCGCTGCTGCGCACCGCAGTGATGCTGCGCCGCTGCACCTGACAGGCGGGATTCCCCACTGAAAAAGGCGGCATGCCCGGCAGCTCCCGTGCTGCCTGACCACCAGATTCCTGGCGGCGAGAGAACTCGCCCCTGCTCGCCTCGTTCGCTCGATTCCTGCCGGCGTCGGCACCATGGCGATATGCCTGAGTCGCTGCAACATCCACCCGCAAGTGACAGCAGATGCCTCGCAAACACACCACCTCTCCAGCCGTCCGTGCCCAGCTCTTCGCAGCGTGCCTCTGGCCCGAGCCAGCGCAGCAGCAGGCCCGCCCGGCAGGATGCCGCATCCCGACACCCCGCATGCCGGCATTTCGCCTGATTCGCGTGTGCACCTCCGCAGCTGGCGGGCCCGAGCGGGGAGGTCGACAAGGACCTGGTGGCTGACTCATCGAACACCCTGGCAAAAGCGCTGCGCATCAGCCAGCAGGCCGTGGACGTCGTTCAGGCCCGCAATCTGACGCACTGCGGCCGGGATGGCGCCCAATATCCGGCGCAGCCGAGCGAGGTGATCACGTACCCAGTTGCAGGTGCGGGCGCCCTGAACCCTCTCGAACCGTAATTTTGCCACGTGCTCGGCAAAACTCGGCAAAACTTGCCCAGACCAGCGCCGATCGGAAGCGCTCTCGCCAGACGTGGGTGTGGCGGCCAGTGGGACGGTGATATCAACGATTCATTACTAATTTCGTCATCCTTACTATCTCTTCTATCACTCATCATCATCTTTGTCATCCTTGCTTCGCCAACCCTCCCCCTGCCCTGCCGTCTGCTGCAGCTGCCGCGAAGCTTCCGCCCCCCCCCGCCTGTTTAGCAGGCGGGCAAGTTGCGCGTTTCGAATCATAGAGGGAACGCTGCAGCGCGCAGCCTGACCCCCGCCCGCCCGGCGGCGCCCCGCAGGGGCCGGCAGCCCCGCCAACGCGACCGCGACGGCTTACCTCATGCGCGTGGCGGCGCTGTCAGCCCGCCTGGCTGCCGCCAGCAACCTCGCCGCCGCGCCGCAGACCGAGGCCACCTCCTATTCGACAGCTGGCCCCTATCCGGCTGCGCCGCCGCCGCCGCCGTCGCCACGGCCCGCGCAGCTTTCGAACGCGGGGCGGCGGCGGCTGACTGCTGCCGCGGCGGCGGCGGGTGCCAGGCTGGCGCCCGCGCCGGGCCCCGCCTGCGTGCCGAGCAGCGAGCTGACGCTGCAGCTGAGCTTGGCGGCCGAGAGCGCCGAGACGCTATGGAACAACGTGCGCCCCCCCTTCTGTATCGCGCGCTGCGGTTTGTAGGGTTTGTAGGGTTTAGGGTTTGTCCGCATTCGCAGGGAAACCCTGGGGGGTCCGGGGTTTCCAGGCGAGGGCTCTGTTGTATGCGGCTTGCGGCTGTCGGGTTTCATGTGATGTGTGACTCCGCCCTGTCTTAGGGTTTAGGGTTGGGGACTGCGGCTCGCCTCCCTCGCAAGCGCGAGAGCTCTAGCTTCAGGGTTTTTGAGTTTCTCTTTCCCCTGATTGTCGCAACAGCAGCGGCGCGGCTGCCTTCTTCTTGTGGGCATACGTTTTAGGGGTTTCTTTTCCTTCCCCAAGGGCTGCAGAGGTCCTCGCTGCTGGGGGAACGCACGAAAATTGGAAAAGGGATTCGAAACGTGGAACTGAATTTCCCCACCGCCAACCTGCCCTGATCTCGTCCTTGGCACCGAGACGGGCACCCCTCGCGCGTTCGAAGGCCAGCGGTCAGCACTCAGGGTTCGAGAGGGTTCCCAGCTGGAACAAAACCCTCAGGGTTCAGAATTTAGGGTTTTTGCAAGGGTTTCTGAGCGACGGGCGGCCGGCGTGCAGACGCTCGGCATCCTCAAGCAGGGCATCTTCCTGGCCAAGATGCAGTCGGGGCAGGAGGACCTCTCCACGGCGGAGCTGGTCGCCTGCCAGCCGCCGGGGGAGGGGCTGCAGGTCCTGGCTGACAACAGTGCGCCCCTGATCCCCGCCCGCGCCGCTCTGCATGCTGCTTTTTAGGGTCTGGCTAGGGTCCAGGGCTCAGCAGCTAGTGCCAAGCTGCTGCCCGCCCGCATGCATCTCCGCGCTTGCATCTCCGCGCGCCGCGTTCTACGGCCTCTTTAGGGTTCCAGTTCCAGGATCGACAGAGTTCCATGTGTCTGATGGAGGGTGTCTTTGGCCGTCCTTCGGGCCCTCGAACGACGCTGCTCTGCGTGCTGCTTGCTAGGGTCTGCTTGGGGTTTCGTCTCCACGTGTTGTTGTCTAGGGTTCGGCTAGGGTTCATGTGCCTGACGAGATGATTTCACCAGTCCTTTGGGCCTCGAACAACGCTGCAAAGCATGGCTCAACTCCGTTCAGACGAACAAAGGTCGCGTGCCGGACTCATCGGACTGCGGCTTTCAATTTCGTCTGGTGCCGCTTCCCGGCCCTGGTGTTTTCTCGAGGCCGGCCGCCCTCAAGGGGTTTTTAGAGTCGGAGGCCGCGCTGCCGAGCGGCATGGCCCTCTCTGGACCCCGCCAAAACCCTAAGCTGCCCCGCGTGCAGATGCGGCGGCGGCGCCAGCAGGCAGCCTCGCGGCGGCCGCGGCCTCTCCCGGGGGCCCAGTCAACACCTCATCTCTCGACTTCACTCTGGAGATCGTGGGCGTGGATGCGCTGGCAAGGCCCCGCCCAAAAACCATAACAATAAACCCTCAAATGTCCTGCATTCCTCGCTAGATTCAGCGGCGCCGCACGGATGTCACGAATCGTGGCTGCTGCGACCCGCGCGCTTTTCCGCAAACCCTTCCGTTACCCTATGATTCCGCCCGTGCTGCAAACCGCAAGGGGGGCCGGGAGCGCGTGCCGATCGCGCTGTCCTGATGAAACCCTCCAGTCACATCCAGGGTCCAGACTGAAAACCGAAGGGGGCCGACGCGGCGCCGGCCAGCCTGGCAACCACGACCCTCCGATCTCACCTTTTTAGGGTTCACATGGCCGCAACCCCAGCCACACACTCTAGGGTTCGCCTGGTCGTAGCCCCAGCCACTCACTTCAGGGTTGGCCCGGTCGCAACCCCAGCCACGCACTTTAGGGTTCGCTGAACCCTATTACCTAAACCCTCGCAGGTGCAGAACGACTCGCTGCTGGGCGCGCTCTACGACATGGTCACGGCGCCGCAGCCGGGGGCACCCGGGCCCGGCCTGCTTGCGCCCGCCAACACGATCATTTACATCATCAAGCAGGGGCCGCAGCGGACTGTCACTGGCGCGCTTGGCCGGCGGCTGCTGGGCGTCAGGCGCGCGCCTGGCCCCCAAAACCCTAATCCTCGCCCTTTGCAGCCCTGGGAAACCCTCCCCCAGAGTCGAAATTGAGGCGTGGGCACTGCGGGGCCTCGGAATCGGGGCGGGGCTTCTTTCGGGCTGATCAAACCCTTAAAATCGTCCCTGGGATCAAATTACGGGCGGACGGGCGGGCTCGGGCAACAGCTGCCGGGCGCCTGGCACGCGTCCCTTCCAAACCCTAATTAAACCTAATAATCTCATCATCATGCTTAACCTGAAACCCCCCCGACTTCCCAGCCGACCCAAAGGCGACCTCGCCTGCTTTTCTCCAAAACCCTAAAGCCTACTCGGCCGAGCGGAAGATGGCAGTTTTTGTAGAGCGGGTCAGCGGGCCTGGATCCCTGCCGCTTCCGCAGGGTTTGCGTTCCGCGCGCGAATCCTGGAAACCCTACTGTTCGAACCCTAATTAACCCTAACATCTGGTCCGCACGGCAGACCAGTGAGGCCTGCCCGGGCGTGCAGGGCTCTGCGGCAGGCGGCGGCCGCGGCTGCGCCTGATGTCGCTCCGACAGGCTCTGGCGGCGCGCTCTACACATTCACGCAGCAGCTGCCGAGTCTGGACGTGACCTTCCGCCTGCAGGCTGTGCCGGCCGACGTGCGCGCCTTTTCCTAAACCCTACAAGCCTAGAAAACCCTATATAATACGAGCAGTGCATCCGTGCAGCGGAGGGCTTTCCGGGCCGGGAGTCGTCTCGAGGTTTCGCTGCGGTTTAGGGTTTAGGGGCTTAGGGAGCCGCGGCTCGATCGTCTGTCTCGCAGCTGCCTGGCAGCTGCCTGGAAGCAGGTGGGAGGGAGGGGGTATCTACGGCGAATCCCTGCTTCAGTTTTCGAGAGAAAGGGCTTCGTCTCTACCGCTTTGCCCCGGCCCCTGGGAGACACGTGTCGGTGTTCGAGGTAAGGACGGTGCGGCAGCTCGGGGAGGGCTCTGGCCGAGGCCACTGGAACCCTAAAACCCAGAACCCTAAACTCCGGCCGCCGTGCGCGCGCAGGGTCTGGGGACGGTGCGGGACCAGGTGAACAACCTGGTGTCGCGTAACGTGCTACTCGACGGCTTCAAGGCGCGCGGGCTGACCGTGGTCCAAGTCAATCTTCTCAACATCGCATACGACCCGCCGCAGAATGGTTCCAGCGGCAGCAGCAGCGGCGGCGGCGATGCCAGCAGCAGCGGCGTCAATGCGACGACATCTTCGCCGCCGGTCGCCATCGCGGCGCGCGTCGCGACGGGTGCGTCTCCAACCATCCCGTCCGAACGTGCGTAGGGCTTCGTACGGTCTGGAGAATACCCTAAATAGTAAACCCTGAAATCGCACGGATTTCCGTCGCCGCGGGCTGCCGGGTCCCTCTGCCAGCGGCCACCTGTCCAGATTTCAGAGCAGGAAACCCTGCAGATCCTGGCATACGGCCGAGCAGGAAACCCTACAGACCCTGATATGCTTTCGAGCAGGAAACCCTGCAGACCCTGACATACAGCTGACCAAGAAACCCTGCAGATCCTGACATACAGCCTGTCTGCGCCGCAGACAACGTGCCCAAAGTGATCATCCTGGGCACCGTTCTGCCGGTGGCCTCGCTGGCGGTCATCGGCGTCGCCGTGCTGCTGCTGCTGCACCGCCGCAACCAGCGCCGCTCGGTGCGACCCCAGGAAACCCTACCTCTCGGAAACTCTAACCCCATAATAAAACCATATAACCCTAAACCCTCAAAACTATGAAAACCGACTGGCTCGCATGGTGCGGCTCGTCCGCTCGAGGATCGTGGGGTCTTGCGCGAAAACCTAGTAGAGTAGTAGAAACCCTAGTTCGACCCCACAAAACCACCGCCGCGGCAGCCCGGCGGCGACAAGGCTGGCAGCCGCGGCGGGGGCGCTTGGGTCCTCGTCGGCCTGCTGCTGCCCTTTCTCCAAAACCCTTTCTGGAACCCCGTCAGAAACCCTACACTGATTCCGAGGCCGTCCGCGGCGGCAGTTTGGCGGCGGCAAGGGCGGCGGCGGCGGCGGCGGTTTGGATTCCCGCACGCGGCTGCGCAGCAAAGCGGGCAGCGTGATGAGCGGCAGCAGCGGCAGCGACCGATTTTCTGACGTCGGAGAGGCCAGCGCGGCCGAAGCCATCCGCAGCATGCACCCCGATTGGCTGTCCAAGGTGCGCGCCCCCCCCCTGGACCCTAAGAAACCCTACATCCGTCGCCCGCCACAGCCCCCTCTGCGTTTTTCCAAGGCGCACCGAATCGAATCAGCGTCCAATCGTTTCGCCGTTTGGGACCCAGATTGCAATTGCAAATCGCAATCAGCGCTGCGCGCCGGGCCTTCTGCCTCTCGCCCTGAAACCCTAAAGACCCTAACTCCCCGTAACGCCTCCCCGCAGAGCCGGCTGATCGACATGCCGTGGAGCGACTGGAAGATCGATCCCTCCGAACTGACGATCATGACCAAGCCCGGCGGCGGAGAGTGGCTGCTCGGCTCGGGCGCTTCGGGACGGGCGCGGCCCTGATCTTCCCTCTAGGGTTTCGATTCTAGGGTTTGGAGCGCACCGACGCCTCGAGCGCGGCGGGCTGCCTAACCCCAGCCCCCAGCGCCCCGAAACCCTCGAACGATACCCCGTCGAAACCCTACTCAGATACCCTGTCATAACCCTACGGAAACCCTACGCGCAGGTGTACAAGGCGCTGCGCAACGGCGTGCAGACGGTCGCGGTCAAACTGTTCAGGGAGGAGGCGACTCGAGGGGCGATCAGCTCGCTGACGTCGCCGCACACCGCCCGCCAGTTCCGCCAGGAGATCTCGATCCTCAAGTCGTGCCACGACAAGAACATCGTCCAATTCCTGGGCGCGTGCCTGACGGTGCGTTCGCAGCCCTTCTAGGGTCTGGGATCAGGGTCGGCAAAACCGGGCTAGTTTTTGGACCAATAGAAGCCCAAAAATAGTAAAAATAGAGGAAAATGGCAATAGAGGAAAATGGCCAGGTTGCATTCTCAGATCGTGCAACACGAACACGTCGTTCGGTTCCTGAGTGCGTGCCTGACGGTGCGTCCGCAGCCATTTAGGGTATTTGCTGGGGTTTTCATCCCAAAACCAGCCCAGTCTGCCGACCCTGAAACTGTGCCATCACGGGAGAATTCGGCCCCTGGGCGCATCTGCAGCCCTGTTAGGGTCTGCAGTTTGGGTGTTTTTGGGACGCCAGATCCCCTGCCAGCACGCTTTGTTCGTGCCGCACCGAATATCGTCCGGTCACTGGGTGCGTGCCTGGCTTCAGATCAACTGCGAACGATAAGGGCCTTCAGACTTGCGGCCCGACAAGCCGCAAGCGGAAGGGGAAGGGGGGGAAGGGCCAGACGACCCCCCAGCTCTTCTAGATCTTCTTTTTGAATCCGTGCAAGCCAGACCGCACATTGTGATCCCGATCGCACACAGACCCTAAAGAAACCCTATCGCCTGCCGGCCGCAGGAGGGCCAGACGATCCTGGTGACGGAGTTTCTGGAAAACGGCGACCTGTACAACGCCATCCACAGCCAGCAGGGCGCGCGCTACCACTGGTACCGCCTGCAGCAGCCCGACGGGCGGCCGGTGCCGAATTCGGGCATGGCGCGTCGCGTCGCGCTCGACGTCGCCCGCGGCCTGCACTTCCTGCACACGCGCAAGATCGTCCACTTCGTGAGGCCCTCCCTGATCTCGAAAACCCTAAAACCCTACCGATTCTTTCCGAAACGAAATTCTGCACTTCCTGCACACGCGCAAGATCGTCCACTTCGTGAGGCCCTCCCTGGTCTCGAAATCCTAAAACCCTACCTATTTTTTCGAAACGAACTGCTGCACTTCCTGCACACGCGCAA
>BHFV01000661.1:0-18088 GCA_003568905.1 Trebouxiophyceae sp. KSI-1
CACACACACACACACACAAGGCTGCCTGCTCTCAGGACTGCATGGCCAGCCGACGAGCGAGAAAAGGGGAACGCCGGCTGGAAAAGGTGGAATCGCCCATGTAACGCCACGTAACGCCCGCGTAACTGTCGCAGTAACGCACCCGACAGGTTCTCCACGTCCCGGTCCAGCACCTGCACCAGGTCGAGGTCCGCCAGCAGCTGCTGCTTGGCTCCGCGTGCGTCCTTAGAGTCGATGACCGTCTCGACGTTGCCGCTGCGGCCAGGGTTTAGGGTTTTAGATAGGGTTGCAGCGGGGTCGTGATGGAGAGGTTGAATCGCGTGCTTGGCTGAAGATGGGCGGGGCTGCCGTGGCCCGTGCCAGGATCGGCAGGTGAGTTGAGGCCCCAGGGAGTCCCGCTGCTACGCCCATCTGAGCTATCAGACCCAAATTGCAGCCGCGCTGACCCCTCCTCTTGCATGCGAGAGTGAAGCTTATCCACCTGCGCTGCTTTTGGACGGACCACAAGCAAGAGAAACAAACGCCGGGCAAAACAACAGGACCATCCCAGAAACGGAACCTTCACTGCGAATCCACAACGCCAGACAACACCGCGAGGAGAGGCGGTCGTCTCGTTTCAGCAGAACCGGGCTGCATTTTCGGATGACTCAAATCGGAATGTCGGAATGTCGAGGCCGCGGGCAGGGAGGAGGGGGGGGGGGGGGGAGCATCCGCACCGGACAGCCTTGGGGATGTTGTCCACGTACTGCGGCTTGATGATGGCCTGCAGGTCGTCCTCCAGGATGCGGGTGAAGTAGTTCTGCAGCTCGCTGCCGCGCCAGTAGGCAAGCACCTCCTGCCAGTCGGGCGGGTCCTGCACGCGCACCGCAAACCCTAGGGTTTAGTCATGTGTAGGGTTTCTTAGACCCTAGAGCGGCGTCTGCGGCGGCAACTCGAGCTCTGGCTGCGTCCGCTTCGGCCGCCGGCTTGCCACTGCCGCGGCAGCAGGACTAAGCAAGACTTCCCTTCCCTTCCCTTCCCTTCCCTTCCCTTCCCTTCCCTTCCCCTCTCCGCAGGCAGCGCTTCGGTGACTCAGCCGTCAGCATGCCGTCGTTTAGGGTTTTGACTTTATGGTTTAGGGTGAACCGTTCAGGCCGCACCTTGGCCCGAATGCAAGCGAGTCTCGGGGCGACAGCTCGGCCGAATGGCTTGCGAGGGCGCGGCGCAGGCAGCTGGGCCGACGGGGGCAGGGGGCTTAAAGTTTTTGGTTTAGAGTTTAGCCTTTAAGCCCTAAACCCTAGACAGGAAGGCATGCCTGGAAGCGGCCCAGGTTGGGCTTCAGCTTGCCCGCCAGGACCTTGAGCGCCGTCGACTTGCCGATGCCGTTGGTGCCCACCAGTCCCAGCACCTGCCCCGGCCGTGGGATGGGCAGCCTGCGGCAGCCGGCAGCAGGCGTCGCACTCGAATCTTCAAGGCTTACTTAAATTAGGGTTGGTTAGGGCTTGTAGGGTCAATGTGAACAATCATACAGTCGAGGGGTTGCTGGGCGGCAGCAGCGCCTCGGGCAGGCCCTCTATCGGCCGCTGTGCGTGCTCTCCTGCCCGTGCTTCGCGCAAGAAAGCTGCTTGCTGCAGCGCTGGGGGAGTGCCTGGGAAAGCCGGCGGCCAGGCTGTGCTGTGGGTACGGTGGCTGCCCGGCGGGCGCTGAGCGGCGCTGCCACGAGGACGAGAGAGCAAGACCCCAAAATTTCGAGTTTCGACCCCGAACCCTAAAATCTTAACCAAGTTCGAAAATTCAGGATCGACGAACCTACATCACCACCCCCCCCCCCCCCTCTCGGCTTTGACGCTGCCGCCGCTTGCTGCATCGCCCAAATGCCTTCTGGTTTTAGGGGAATCCTAAGCCCTGAAACATGAAACCCTAGGAGGCACATGCTGCCAGGCTGTCAGTGCGGGCGACCGATGGGAGGCGCGCCGGTGCAGCTTGAAGGAGTTGGGGCCGTAGCGGTGCGTGGTCTCGCGCTCCAGGTTCTTGGGCAGGTTGATGATCATGATGGCGTCAAAGGGGCACTTCTGCGGGCCGGGTCAGGCGGGCGGCTCAGCGGGCCGCAGCTGCAGCGCCAGGGGGCAGGGAACGCAGTCGGATGCTCTGGAGGACGAGGGCGACATGCTCTTGGCTTGCGTGGCGGCGCGGCGCTCTGCCTTTGGTCTGTGGTTAGGGGTTCTCAGCACCGCAGTCACTCCCAGCACCCTGGAAGAGCGAGCTCGGAGAGAGGCATGAGGAGATTTGGAGCCCGGCAGGCAGACAGTGCCGCTTGTCAGAGGCGGAGGGGCAAGCTGCCGTGGCAGTCTCGTGCGTATGCTGGCTTCTGTCAGGCAAGGCTGAAGCAGCCAGCTGCTGGCGCGCCGCCCGGCTCTGGGGCATGGGAGGAGGGAGAGCATGCCTTGACGCAGATGCCGCAGCCGATGCACAGCTCCTCCGAGATCCAGGCCATCTTGGAGTTGGGCGTGGCCTCCACGCAGAGCTTGCCTGCAGTAGGGCATGGACGGGATCAGCATCCAGGCAGCGCCTTCCCGTCCCCTTTCGCCGAGGTGCAGGATGCTAATGGCGCACCAATCTTCACTACTGGGCAGCTCTTCTTGCACTCCTGGCGGCACTTTTTCGGCTTGCACCTGCGGGCAGCGAAGGTGGGGATCAAAACAACCCCACCCGGCCTCACATCCAACCCAGCTGCCGCTCACAGCTCTACCAGCACTGGAGCAGGGCGCCTGCAGACCAACAAAAGGCACGAGGCAGCTGTACCAGCTGCTGTTTGCATGCAAGCTCTAGATGGTTGGCAGCGCTTGACGGCGCTAGGGAGCCCAGCCGCCTGGAAGATGGCTGGCAATCCGACAAGAGGGAACCGAGCGACTGCAAGTTCCGTGGGCTGGCAGTTTAATTGAACGCCCTTTCCTTATCTCCGCTGCAAGCATGCATCACTGCGCGGTGCGACACGGCAAATCGGCGTGCATGCGCCCCCGGAGCCGGCTCACCGCTCCGCGCTGACAATGGCGATACGCGTGAGCGTTTCATTGTCGTCGCCCTTCTTGTTGTCCTTCTTCTTGGGGGCCATGGCTGCTCCCCTGCGCCTTTCGACTGCTGCGACTGTGAGCCTTCGCCGCCTGCCCTGCAGCAGGGCCTGCGGCGGTACCCAGGAGATGCGGGCGAAATGGCCGTGATGCCTGTGACACAGTGGTGAACAGACAGTGTTGCAAGTTGCAGCGAGCCGAGAGGTGTCAATCCAGCCCAACGGTGACTGGTGCTTGAACCTTCAGATTCTGTCGTCAAGTTGTGTTCACAGGGTTGCATTTGAACGCCACGGCAGGCAGGCGCACATCGTTTCTTTTGGTACAGGCGCAGCGGCGAGCTTGGGCAGCTCTGGACGCAGGGACGCGGCCGCGGCTCGGCATTGGAAGCTCCGAATAGCATCCAACGTCAACTGCGAGCACCAGGAACAGCAGGCCAGAGCAGGCTACTTGAAGCAGTTGCCGCCCGAGAAGCAGGCGATGAGGAAGATGATAAGGACGATCAGCAGCACGAGGACCGCGAGGAAGATCTTGACCTTGACGTTGTTCCACCACATCTTGCGCCGGAGCTGCCGCCCGGTCGTCTGGAACTGCGTCGCCTGCGGGCACGGCCGCAGGTTCCACTCAGGATGAAAGCTAGGGACAAAATGAGGGGCTCTGCTAGGCTTGGCACGGCTCAATCGAGGCCCAACTGGCCCCGCCCGCGCCGAGCGCAGCGGCATGGCTTGCTGTCCCGAGTACATGTGCAGCTTCCGCAGGCCAGGACCCTTCTGCCTCTCTCCAGCCAGGCCTCTCGTGCTCAGCAAGCTCCCTCGACTGCCAGTTCAGCTTGGAGCCGGCCAGTCAAGTCCCTGCGGAGCTCTCTGCTCACAGCAGACGCCCAGGCTGGAAACAGCGCCACCCTCCATCTGCCGCTTGCCGTCCCTCCAGCACAGGTCCACCACGATCATCCCTTGCTTCGGGCTAGCAGAAGCAACAAGAGGGGCCCCCCTCCCCTCCCCTCCAAAAGGGCACGCACCCGGTCCCGCAGGGTTTCACTCTTGTCCACCAGCAGCTCGATCTTCTCCCCCCGCTCCAACACCTTCTCGATGTTATCGACCATGATGTTCTTCACCTCGTCCACCTGCGTTACGTGACATGGCAGTGTTATGTGACAGCTGCGCGACAAGCGGTCCAGGAGCTGCAAGTTGTGCCCAGAGGCCAGTTGCTGCAGCAGGCTGCGGCCGTCCGCTGCAGCGCTTCCGGGTGTAGAGAGCTGGCCTTGGTGCTGACTGACAGGAGGGCAGGGAGCAGGGAACCATGCCTTCTTCTGGACGGCCGCCACCTTGCTCAGCTCCTCTGGCCGCGCCATGCAGAACTCCATCTGCTCCTTGAGCCGCGGCCTGCAGCAGTCGACGGGGCGATTTCTGCTTGCGCGTCCTCACAGCCGGCTCCCAAACAGAGGCAAGGCGCACTACTGGTGCTTCATAAGTGCACAGCCTGCTTGCCAGGCCAGGCACAGAGAGGGACAAGGCGTGCCCGAAGGTTTTGTCCATGCTGTGCGCGCCTGCGGTCCGTGCCTTCTCTGCCCATCCCTTTTGGAACTCGTCCCGCACGCGCTCCAGGAAGGCGTAGGGGATCTGCCGCCCGTACGCCTCATCCGCCACCACCAGGTACGCTGCACCAGGCACAGAAACATCCAGCACACTCAGGGGAGGCAGATGTTTTGGGCTGGACCACAGGCAGCTGCACCCGGCATGGCATGCTGCTCGGTGACAGCGGTCCACCTGCTGCTCGCCTGCACCCGTTCAGAGGGCGCAGCTTCGCGGGCGGGCGTGGCATCTGCGATGCCGGTCAAACCAGGCGTGGTGCCCCGGCACTGGCTGAAATCAAGCCCACTGTACCGCTGATGTGATACGATACATCGAGGAGTGGCCAGTCGCGCTCGTTATGCCCCAAGCGAGCTCTCGGAAGCTGGGCCGCGGATTCTACAAAGGAGAATTTGCAGGAACGCACTAAAGCCGCCGGACACGACGTAGTTGAAGGTGTGTCGGTCACACGTGTACGTGAACTTGCTGGTGCCGTCCGTCGGGCACTTTTCCAGGCACTGGATGGCGACGGTGCTGAAGTTGCCGGTGTAGCTGGTGTAGTCGGCAAGCACCGTCGTGCCGCGCGCCACGAAGGCGTATATCAGCGGCATCCTGGCGCGGCACCACGCGAAGCGGACGCGGAGCTAGGCGGGCGAGTCAAGCGGGCATGTGCCGGGCGGCTGTTTTGTGCCTGCAGTGCGTGCTGGCTGCGAATCGGGTGGTTACCAAGAGTTGCAGAGCTTGCTGAGAGCGGCTTGAGAAATGGGATGATGAGAGGCGAGGCATGGCCCAGGATGGCCAGTGGCCAGCCCTCCAGCGATGTGCAGCAGTCGGCTGGCATCAGTCAAATGCAGATCACCTGATGCAAATGTGCAAGAGCGGTATACAGACAGATGTGCTTGCAGCCACGCACTTTATCTGGCCACAACGTATCGCTTCCGATTCCAACATCATACCATACTTGTCTGCAGGGGGTCCAGTGTGCGCATGTGAGAAGCTTGGGCTGACTTGCCTTTGCAGATAAAGTTCCTGGGCTCACCAAGCAGAACTGGTCATGAAAGGCGGAGAACAGTTGGCTGCTGGCTTTGCAGCTGGCAGCGCCTCGGTGACCCCGTCCAAGCTCCCATCAGCCAGGGCCAGACCGAGTGTAACCAGCCTTGTGACGTTTAGCATTCAGGATGCTCTTAGGGGCCACTTGAGGCCTGCAGCAAGGGAGCCCGAGGAGCACCTGCGGTGTAGGTGATCTGGTCCAGATCTGATGAGTCAAGCGGCCAAGCGCAGCAGCCCGTGGCACGCCGCGTGGTAGACTGCATTTCTGTGGCCAAAACTGGTTCAAGAGGCGGGAGGCCGTCGCGTCTTGCGTCGCCCTTCCAGCCAGCCTGGCCCTGCCCCAGCCGGCGCGAAGGCTGTAAACGGCTGCAGAGGAGCTGGGACAGACGCACACGCGCTCCCATGTCACCGCAGGCCCGGCGTCACCAGCGCAAGTAAATCCTTTGCGGCCTGCTCCTCCAAATCCTTCCCACCATCCCGCTTCCTCCTCCCCTGAGCCGCCCTTCCGCTGTGAAAGTAGCTTCGGCACATCGGCGTCGGCGGTCCTCTCCGGGTGACCCGCTGCCGCCCGAGCAGCAGCGGGATCAGGCCGCCTTCCGTAGCTGAACGCACCCTCCTCCCTGAGCCATGGGGGACTCGGGGCAGCGTTTTTCGCAGCCCCCGTCAAAGGTACGCTCTCCCTCCTGGCCTCTCTGCATGCTGTCGCGCGGGACTTGTACGAACGCGGTGACCTTTTGCATGCCCAGCCAGATCATCCACTTACAGCCAGCCTCCCTTTCATCCACCTGCCAGCCCCCCTCCTCCACTGCACGTGACGGTCTGATATCCTGTGATGAAATCGCGACGCCTGGCTGCCTTTCCCGACTTGAGAGAGCCTCGTCCTGGATGTTGCCGGCTTTCTGACTCTCCCCCCTCCTGGCTTGCCCCTTGCAGGTGCTGCACATCCGCAATCTGCCGTATGAGACGACGCACGAGGAGCTGTGCGAGCTCGCGGCGCCGTTTGGCGAGGTGGTGCAGTCGAAGCTCAATGTCGGGCCCAACCGGAACCAGGCGTTCATCGAGTTTCCGGAGCAGGCGCCCGCCATTGCGATGTGCAACTACTTCAATGGCTCCGCCGACCCGGCCAAGGTGTGGCGCTTGCCTCATCGGAGGGGCTGAGGGTGCCTCTAGTAGGAGGCTGCGGTGGCGGGGATTGAGTGCGCTGTGCGACTGCAGCTTAGTAATCTCTATTCCCAGCTAGGAGCCCGCGTTCCAGAATAACAGCAATATCTGCCAAGCTGGGCCTGACCCGGTCATGGCAATTCCTGTGACTTCTAAGCAAACGCCCGATGCACTGTCTGAGCCGCCAGCCACCCCTCAGCACAGCAACCAGCTCGCTGCTCCCAGCTCGTATGCCTCGCCAGCGCCGCAGCTGGGCCGGCTCGTCCTCTGCCTCTTGTAACTGCCGCGCAACTGCTGCAGGTCCGCGGCAAGACCGTTTACTTGCAGTACTCCAACCGCAACGAGATCGTCAACGCCCGCAACGCCGGCGAGACGCCCTCGAACGTGCTGCTGGTCTCGCTGGAAAACATCATGGTGGGGGCCCTCTCACAGCCACTGCCTCGGAGCCGCTGAGAAGCCTTGAAGCTGTTCGTCCAACGTGCTGGGCAGCAAGCAGCTGCTTGCCAAGAAGGAACAGCTCGGCCTCGCTGCTGGGCAGCAAGCAGTATGATGCATCAACTGCACCGCAGCCCTGTCCTCACAGAGCGCGAGATCCCCATCAGGAGCCGCAACCAGCCTGTCTCTGCCGCTGCCCCTCAGCAGCATGGCAGCTTCTGACCGGTCTGCTGCCCCCCCGCCCGCCTGCAGCCGGAGGTGAACCTGACGCTGGAGGTCATGCACCTCGTCTTTTCCGCCTTTGGCTTTGTCCACAAGATCGCCATCTTCGAGAAGGGCAGCGGCTTGCAGGCGCTGGTGCAGTACACCGACATCCCGACGGCCGAGCAGGCGAGCCACCCTCTCCCCTCCGGTTCCGCCTTGGCTGCTGCCGGTGGGTTGGGCCATGAAGGCCGGTGCCTGCGGCTCGGAGCGGCCGCTGGGGCGGGCTTCGAGCTAACAAGGTCTGTTCTGTGCGGGCAAGCAAGCAGCGGAGCAAATGCCGCAGCCAGTTTGTTGGTGAAGGGAAACACAGCTTCGGTGTGGACGGCCTGGAGGAAACGCTGCCGCCGAGCGCCGCCGCAGAGCCCTGCAGGCGTGGTCGTGCTGATGCACATGGAAGCGCGGGCACCTTGTAACTCATGCACCGTAACTGACGCATCGTAACTGCCGCCTCGGCGCGCAGGTCAAGGCCGCGCTGGACGGGCGGCACATCCCGAAGAACCTGCTGGCCGACACGCCTTATCCGCCGCTGCTGAAGATCGCTTTTTCGCAGCACCAGGACCTGAATGTGCGCGTGCAGTCGCACCGCTCCCGGTGCGTTCCCCTGCCCTCATATACACCCCTGTGGCTGCCAGGACCGCACCTGCAGGGAGCCGCAGCCCGCAGAGCCGCCGCTCGAAAGACTCGCCGGGGGCAGTGGGGCGGCAGCAAGGCAGCGGTTTCGGGTCGCTGTCCAGCCGGCTGGCAGTTACCTCTCACGCCTGCAGGCTGCTGCGGCCTGCAGCGCAGCATCCCTGCCGCTGCCCTTTACCCAGATTTTCAGCGCACGGCGCAGGAAGATGAAAGAGGGATGTTTGCGAGTTAACCAAGGGGATGCCAGGCTTTCGAACCCAGGAAGACGAACTGAACTGAACGAATGTGGCAAAACTTGAAATTTTGGATGCGGGCTTAGTAAGATTGTCCGCAGGGATTACACGCCCAACGGCGCCTACCTGCCGGTCTCCGGCAACCTGACCGACCCGATCACGGCCGGCGGCGCGCCCATCGGCATGGGCGACCCCTCCGAGAGCAACATCCTGCTGGTGCAGGCGAGGCCCCCCCCCCCCCTTCCCCCTCCCGGCGCTGCTCAGCGCTCATTGATGGGCTGCTGTCGTGCTGTTTCGCCCAGGAAAATCGGGAAAGCAAAGCTGAGCAAAGGCGACGTTTTGTCTGCGCAGATCGAGAACATGGCCTACCCAATCACCGTGGACGCGCTGCACACCGTCTTTTCGCCGTACGGCACCATCCAGAAGATTGCCATATTCGACAAGGGCGGCAACACGCAGGTGCGGGGGAAGACCTGCGGGCAACACGTGGCTGAAAATGGCGAGCAAGAGGCGAAGGGGGCGGGAAAAGCGATTGGGGGAATGGAAAGGGTTAAGTGAATGAAAGGTTTGGTGGCATAGAATGGAGACTGACGCGGAATTTGCGGAACGTCTGCTGCCAGCAAGGCAGGGTGGAACTGAGTCAAGCAGACGGGAGCGGCATGGGGCCCTTGCTCAGCGGCAGAGCAGGGTGCCAGCAGTTGCAGGGAGCCTTGCTGGAAGCTGCCGTCTCTGCTGCCAGATCTGACAGAAACCGTGCGCTTATTCGTCATTCTCCCCACCGCAGGCGCTGGTGCAATATCCGGACGGGTCGATGGCCGCCAACGCGATGGCTGCCTTGGAGGGCCACGCGATCTACGACGGCGGTTACAACAAGGTTCCGCCTTTCCCGCCTTTTTGCGCATCCTGGGTTCAAGTTTCCCGCCTTATCTGGCGCGTGGCAATGTCGCCAAGGTTGACTGCCTTCACTCGCTGCTTGGGCTTGAAGTGGGCAGTGAGGCCAGGGAGAGGCTCAGGAGAGACTAGGGGGGATGCAGCACCCTTTTGGCACAGCAGCAGCCTGCTGGGCAGCTCACACATGCCTGCAGTCCCTCCGCTCCTGCACAGCCCCCCCCCAGCTCAGGCCACCCGCCTCCTGCCGAAGCGGCCCCACATGCCAGGCCCGCCCATCCCCATACGGCATTCTTCTGTCCTGTAACTGACGCGCCCCTCCCTCTGTAACTCCCGCAGCTCAAGCTGGCCTACTCGCGGCACCACGACCTGAACGTCCGGGTCAACAACGAGCGCTCCTGGGACTACACGGGCCAGATGGGCGCGGCCGGCTCGATGCCGGCTGCCCCCCGCGGCACGCCGCCGCCGGCCGCCGGCTATGCCGGGCCGGGCGCGGATCAAATGCAGGGCGGCGGCGGCGCACCGCTCGCGCCGCATGAGCCGGGGCCGACAGGTAAACGCCTTGGACGCCTTACATGGTTCCCATGCTGCCAGCCTCAGACATGCCGGCATGGCACGGTCATGCACGCAACCGTCATGCCGAACCAGCAGCAGCAGCAGCAGCAGCAGCAGCAGCAGCAGCAGCAGCGCCTGCTTGCCTGCAATCACGACCTTGCCCAAAGCGGCTTGTTGAAGCTGCTGCTGTCGCTGCCTCGGGTTCATGGTGGTGTCGCGTGGATGGCATGCTGACTCGCGCGCCACTGTAACTGCTGCAGGCGAAGAATACGAGTCGGCGCACATAGCGGTCGCCAAGGGCGCTGAGGTCGCGCTCCGAAACCGGCCGGCAGGCGCCGGCGCGCCGCAGTACGGCGGCGCAGGCATGCCTCCTCCTCTCTGCCACCGGCTTTGAAATTAAATACGGCTTTCCCGCTTTTTTGCGCGCTGGAAACCTTGGCGAGGCATGCATGGCGGGGCAGCGCACTGTGCAGCCGTCCTGCCATGCCCAGCCCCATCTGCACCGTGCATCTGCTGCCTGGCGGCTGGGATTTGCCAGAGGGGTGTGCATTGCTTCTCTGGCATTGCACACTCCCCCTCCTCGCATGCCAGGCAGCCGGCCCCCCTGAGAGCCCCGGCCTGACTGCAGGCCCTCACTACGGCGCTCCCCCCGGCCAGCCTGGCGTCTATGCCGCGCCGCCGCAGGGCTATGGGCCGCCGCCGGGGCAGTACGGCGGCCCCCCGCCGCCGGGGCAGTACGGGCCGCCGCGAGGATACCCCGGCCCGCCGCCTCCGGGTCCGCATCCCGCCTGCCATCCACCCACAGCCTCGGCACTATTGCCAATGCCGACGCCCCCGCCAATCCCTCTGCCAATGCCCATGTCCATGCCCATGCCCATGCCATGTCCATGCCAATCCTGATGCTGATACCAATGCGGATGCCAATGTCAATGCCGAGGCCAATGTCAATGCTGATGCCAGGAGGGCCTGCATTGGCACAATGGCCGCTTGCTGATATCATTCAATCGCGCTCCCTTGCCCCACAAGCCGCGAGCCAGTATGGCAGGCGGCGTGTGCAGCACTGCATGGCAGCAGGACCCACAGCACGGCTGCGGCTGAGCGGCTGCTGTGGGCTGCTGCAGGCGCCGGCTACGGACAGCCGCCGGGGCCGTTCCCAGGCCCCCCTGGCGCCGGCCCGCCGCCGTACCCTCCCCAGGTGAGGCCCCCCTCCTCACTGCCACCTGCGCCCCGGCCACCCCTGCTGCCTCAGCCCCACCCCGCCGCAGTCTCGCTGCAACCAGCTCTCGCCTGTCGTACCACAAGCTGCCAGCGGGCGGCAGTGGCGGCCATCGGAGCTTACTGATCGGATGCTGCCGTCTGCCTCCCCTGCTGCAGTCCCAAGTGCTAGTTTTGGAGGCGCTGAAAGGCGGGATTCGCGGAATTGCAGGGCGGCCGCCCAGGCTACCCGCCGACCAATGGCACCGGCCCCTACCGCCCGCCGCCCTCGCAGTACGGCGGCCCCCCCGGCCCACCCGGGCGCTACTGAGCGCCGCAGCAGCTGTCCCCTCTCCCCCGCTGCTCTGCTTCGCCTTTTGACGCCTCGCTGGCCCGCCGTGGTGTGCCTGTGCCTGCGCCACGCAGCCCGCGGCTTGCGGAGGTGCCTGACCTTGTTGTTGCTCAGCTCGTTGCCTGCAGCGCGGCCCCGCCTTCCTGCAGAACAATGGCATGCAGCCGCAGCTGACACTGCAGACGGGCCAAACACCCCCCCCCCCCCCTCCCTGCAGTTTCTGCTCGCCTGCTTTATTCTCCCTTCCACCCCCCAGCACGCCTGCTCTGCTGCGAGCAGGGCGTCTCGCGCGGACTTGCCTGCGCCAGCACTGTAAAGGACACGAGCGCCGCTGCGACTGTCTTTCTTGCACAAGCGCACAGCCGCAGTGGCGCATGCTACACCATCACAGAGCGCAATGTGGCACAGCAGGGCAGGCAGGCGAGCATCTCATCAAGCCGACCTGGAGGAAAAATCGCTGCTAGGACATGGCAGCAAGTCTGAGAAGCACTGCAGAATGCCTCTGAGGGCCAGACAAGCTACTGCGGCTAGCAGACAATCAAGCGCAATGATTACTAGATGCGCCTCGGCATGCTGCAGCAGCCAGCCGCAAAGGGCACTGCCCTAGCCAGCTCAGCCGTCCTGGAAGGCAGTCAGGTTGCCAGGCTGCGGGCGGCCAGCAGCCGGCGCGAAACCGACCCTGGCGCTGCTCAAATTCCTCCAGTCTGGCAGCTCGAAAGTGGTAAAAAAGGCCCGCAGGAAGGGCGCGCCCAGCACCAGGTAGGGCAGGCTGCTGCCGAGGCCGACGATGGCGGAGAGGCAGCTGCCGTCCGAGGCACTCGGCTGCGCAGTGTAGCAGGGCTCGATTAGTAACGCTGCTGCGAGGGAGGCAAGTGCTCCGTGCAGCAGTGAGCTGCCGCTGCTGCCGGCACGGGTGGCAAGCGATGCATCGAGGACAGAGGCAAGCAATGGCATGGATCAATTGAGCTTCTTTTGTGTCCATAGGGCAGCCAGGAGGAGGCCGCGCCTGCAGCATGTAATCCTCGGGTAGCAGCTGCAGCGCCACGCCGCCGAGCGTGAGGGTGACGGGCGGCAGCTGCTCGGCAGCAGCCTCACATCCAGCCAGGCTGTAGATGCCAGTCACGTTGCTCTGGGACAGGCCGGGGACCGCCTGCGGCGCCCCAGCTCGGCCTCAGCTGAGCTGTCGAGCCTGTTTCAGGCTCTTGCTGCAGGTGCCTTTGTTGGACAGAGCCAGCGTCCTGCTGGTGGTCTGCCACAGCCCACGCCTTGGAGACAGCCTTGCAGCACAACAAGCACGAACGAGGATGGAGCAGCTGGAGGCTAAGGACTCGCCGCGTTGATGGCGGCCGCGTCTGCCAGGCTGGCAAAGATGAGGCTGCTGCCGCTGTCGAGGACGGCGGTGGCGGGGGCGCGGATGGCCGTGGCACCGACGGCCAGCCGCTCCAGCCGCAGCTGCCAGTAGCCAGGCCTGCGGCAGGCACGAGTGAACGAGGCTGTGCGGCCAAATCGCCTTGGCATGTGCAGCCCGACAGGCCACACCCTGCTCGCAGCCTGCCTTAAGCTGCCAGAGGCTGCCCGGCTGCAGCGTTGACGCAACCTGTTTTTGAATTTCCCAGCTTCTTCATCTCACAAATACAGCAGGTCCATCCACAGTATAGCCAGGAATGGATGCAGCGAAAGGGCAGGCAGAAGAGCCGCACTGGCTGGGGTCGGGGGCCAGAGGCACGTGCTGCAGGCTGCCGCTGAACCTGTCCCGGTTGATAGCCCCAAAGGTGAGCTCGCCAGCATAGGATGGCCCGGCGGGCCCGCCGGCCGGCTGCAGCCACAGTGCAAAGAGGGGGGCGTCCAGCAGGCCGGCCGAGAGCATAGAGAGGAAGGGGTTGGAAAGGTTCTGGGCGGCTGTTGGCAGTGACAGCCCCTGGCAAAGCACACCAGCCTCAGCCTCTGGCTCGACCACAGCCTTCCTGATGGGGCGACTCTCGTAGCAAAATAGCTTTGACTGTCCAGCATCACGGCACTGTGCGGCAGGGCACAGGCAGGCTGGGGTAGGCTGAGGGGCCCTCACAAATATGCCATCGCATGCGGCCTCCGCAAAGTTCTGCAGGCTCTCCCGCTCCGCCAGGCCGATGAGCTGCCCGCGCAGCTGGAGGCTGCCGCCCAGCGTGAGCGTGTCGTGAAAGCTCGTCCCTTCAATGGCTCCCATTGCGTATTCCAAGGCGAAATCTTCCCCTGTCGCCTGCAGCACATTGCAGCTGACCGTTGGCATGTAGCCGTGCAGGCTTGTCATTCAGCTGCGTCATGCTCTGCTATGAGTACGGCATGTGGTTCATGTGCCTGGCATGTTGGAGCGAGAGAATCACGACGAAGGTAGAGGAGCGGCTGGGGTCGAAGCGGGCTTTCGATGCGCAGGCGGGCGAAGCGCAGGTCCGGGAGGGCAGCCAGCTGGCGGAGCTGCCGGTGTCGTAGCAGCCGCGGAACCACACCCCAGGCGTTCCGACCTGAAAGTAGCCATAAAACTGCGCGCACCGCACGAAGCTTTAGCGTGCTGAAGCTCCAGTGCAGGAGCTTTGGCGGGTGGCGGCCGCCGCCAGCGCCAGAAGCCGCAGCGGGAGCGGGGAGAGAGCCACCGAGAGGCTGGGCGCGCCGGCACTGTCGGGCGGCGGGGCGGCGTTGTAGAGCCCGACCGTGACGCTAAGGCAACCCGCTGGCTGGAGCCGCTCGAGCCAGCAGCAGACGACGAGCGCCAGCAGGAGCATCAGCGAGCAGCGCATGTGTGTTTTCACGCGGGCGGGCGCTCGGCACAGGTCCTTTCCGATGCCAGGCAGGCGATGGGAGGAGCCCTCTCAATCCACTCCAACCCCCCTTTTTACGCCTTAGCATGCAGCATTCGCGCCAATAGCAACGTGCTGCCCCTCGCTGCACGCAACTGCTGCTCACACGCTCTCTTTTTGCTCATGCATCGTCGGCGGCGCCTGCTGCTCAAAGAGGCCTTCTGATGGACGCCAACAATCAATCACACACAGCCGCCTCATCATCAACAGGGCCAGCACGCTGCGTCCCAACTGGCATGGCAACCAAATCGCGTTCTCAAACGCAGTTGGCAGCTCCACTGCAATGCGACGCCGGGCGCACCACTCTCAAATCCTACTGAATTCTACTTGGTGGTGATGCAGAGGTATCATTGTCAAGAAAAGCACCGCAGCACTTCATGCAATAGAGTTGAAGGGCTGTCAGGAGTTGCCACTGCAAGTAGTAAACCAACGAGACAATGCGACCTGGGCAGCCAGGCAGAAGATGACAGGCCAACAAATGCTAGCAAGCCTGCTTGTAGAAACAAGCCCCTGTGTTTCTACAGGCGCGTGAAGAATAGCATTGCTGCAGCTTCTGTTGAGCCGCGCAGTGCAATTAACTTGGCTGCTGAGGAGAAGCAAAAAGGCCACGATCCAGTTCGGGGCATCAGCACCGGAAGGAAGCCGGACTGTACAATCGATGAAGAGTGTTTGCTAGAAGTGGTCAGCTGCGTGCACAGGCACGGGCGCATGTGCAGGGTCGGGGACCTGCAGGCAAAGCGAACCGCCCTCAGGGACAGTTCACCACAGCAGAAGTGTTCCCTTTGGAGCACATGATGTGCTGCTCAAACTGCACAAAAGTGGGATGACGTGCATCACACTTGTGCGACCAGGGGCAGGCTGCCGTTGCCGCTGAGGGCGCCAGAGACGATGCCGGTGGCACCGCTCGCGAGGCCAGTGACGCTGCCCAGGCCGCCAGAAAAGCCACCTGTAGGCAGGCCGCCAGTGGGCAGGCTGCCGCCGAGGGCGCCGGTGACGGTGTTCAGCAGCCCACTGACGGGGTCCTGGCCCTGGAGCAGCTTGCGGCCGGAGGCAGACTTGGCGATGGTGCCTCACCTCAGCAGGAAGGATGATGCGCCGCTCTAACCTACAGGGCTTTCATCATGGCTGCACTTTGGTTGCCTGATTGCTGGTTGGCCGCGCCGCGCATGGCCTTGCCTGAATGCCGGCAGACTCAGCTCCCCAGCTGCCAGCATATTTGTGGCCAGCCATCCTGGGCCTGGACCATGCGGCATGTCACATATGTCTTTGCCATCTCGTTCTTCAGCAGCTCCTGTGGCATTCAGCATTCAGCATGCCAAATGGCATGGCGGCCCTCCCCATATAATCCCCACGTCGCAGCATGAGAAGTTTTTTTGCATGAGAAGTCTTTTTCACCATTTATAGCAAAAGGCCGCGATGATGCGCTCATTGTAGCGATGTTCTGGACCCGGTGACGTCAGCCCGGCGACGATGGCGGGTGCACCCGGCGCATCGGCTGCCGCCTTTTCGATGCTGGGCGCTTTGGAACGTGAGAGCGTCCAGGCGACCGGGACACAGCTCCAGCACCAAGCTTCATGTCTCACAAGGCTGTTGAACCAACGACTTGGTCTCGCACAGGCCGACCAGAGGAGCCACGCGGCGACATGGACCTGATGGCCTTTTACAACCTGCTGCGCCTGTACGAGCGCCTGGGCAAGCCAGGCAACTACTTCCGGCAGCTGGCCGACACATCCTTCGCCAGGTGCTCTGCACAGGTGCCCCTTGTGTGCAGCTTCCGGGTCGTCTTGGCAGCGCATCTCATGACCGCTCGTCTCCGCCTGCAGCCACCAGTGGCACAGGGCCCCAGGCTGCGGCCTGGCGTCGCTGCCGCTCGTGCCGCACGGCCAAGCAGGCGCACTGCAGCCGCTGACGGCTGCGCAGCTGGAGGGCATTCGATTGCAACCGGGCAGGGTCGAGCTGAGCGAGGTTGGCCTCTGCTAACGCCACAGCTCTCTCCAGTACAAGATGCAGGCTGCGGAGCCTAGCCAAGGCCTGTGGCCGCCAAGTCAGACTGGGAGGCGGCGCTGCCGGCACAGGCGGAAGTGGGCCCACGGGTGGACACGGCGGCACTTGGGGAGCCGGCGGCGGCAGGAGCTGAAAAGGGCCGGAGGGACGAGGAGAAGAAGGCCAAGAAGGCCAAGAAGGAAAAGCGGGAAAAGGGCGAAAAGGCACGCTCGCCTCCCAGGCTGCTCCTCGCTCCGCTGCTGGGGCAGCAGGCAGCTGAGGATTGGGTTGTGGGTGCTGATTTGCAGCGGAAGAGGTCGGAGGAGAAGTCCAGCCAGCCCGGCTGAGAGCCCAGGGGCGACCTGTGCCTGTATGTAAAGACTTGCATTGTAAAATAGCGATAGTGAGGGATGAGAGGGAGAGTTGTGTCTCTGCCCGCTGTACTGCCGTCAGTTTGAGGGGAGAGATACACTGATTCTGCTAATTAGTTACAGGTGCCGACATTCTGTTACGTCACTCAGAAGAGCGTTATGTGAGCCCGTAATATGTGTGTCTACCTTGAAGCCATCACGCAGACCGCCCCCGAGCAAAACGCCGGCAGCTTCCGCAGCCACAGAGCATTGACCTCCACCTCGAAGGTCCACATCAGTTTGATGGTAACGCCAAACCCTAACGGCGCCTGCCACTAAACCCTAACTGCTGCGCCTACCACTTCTCGAAGGGCGCGCCGACGCTGGTGTTCTGCAGCACCGTGCTCGCCCGATCGAGCGCATTGACCTCATCGGCGCTCAGCTGCCAGCCGAGCACGCCCCGCGCGTCCTCCGCCTGCTGCCGCGTCTTGACGCCTGCAGCACCGCAGCAGACTGCTGCTCAGCGGGCGCCCAGCAGGCAGGGTCTGCTGCCGCGGAGATGCGGTGAAATTGATGCTTGCTGGACGGCGAGCCTGCGCAGCTTCATCTCCTGAAACAGCCGCTGCCTGCGGAGAAGGGGGGGAGGGGGCGACCGCCATGCTGCTCGATTCTGCAGGGCTGCGGAGCCAAAGCAGTCGGACGCCCCCCTCATGCCTAGTCAGCTCAAGCACGAAGCTTGAATGGTGCCCCCGCTGGTACGCAAGCTCAGGGAGGCGGTCCAGCAGCAGCGGAGGCTGGGGGCACATGCCGGCATGTGCCCGGCATGTGCGGCAGGGGGGCGCACCCAGGATGGGGATCGCGGTCACCCCCTCCAGCTCGCCCTTTGCAATCACCCAGTTGACTGCCACCTGCGCGGGCGTCTTGCCGCCGCGCGCCTGCCCGATCTCGCGCAGCAGCCCCAGCAGCGGCTGGATGCGGCGGATCCTGTCGTCGCTGAAGGCTGCCGCCCGCGGGCCGCCCGGCTTGTTGGCGAGCGTGTACTTGCCTGCGGGCGAGCCGCAGGGGTCAGCAGTCAGCTGCATGCCGGATGAGGACATAGAATTTAAGGTTCAGGGATTAAACCCTGAGCATCACACCCTAAACCCAAAACCCTCAAACCCAGGAGCAGTGCAGCGGAGGAGCAAGGGGGGTCGCAGCTGCTGCCAGACTCGTAAGTGTGAGAGCATCCTGCTGCGAGCGCTCTCACTGGAGCTGACTGGGCTGGCAGCCAGCCGCCGCTGTGGGGCCAGGCGTTCCCATCGCCTCGGCGTGTAACAACAACACGGCAATGTGATGTCAGGCGCCTGCGCTGCCTTTATGCCTCGCTGCCATCACACGCAACGCCCGCTGTTTCAAAGCCTTGCTGTGTGATGCTTCCTCCAGTGGCCAGCCGACGACACGAACCGCTTTTCAAGCTCCCTGTACTTTGCCTGAAAAAACGACAAAAAACCAGATGGCTGCGCGCTGATCTATTGATGCTTCAAACACGAAAGCTAACAACAAGGGGGGGG
>BHFV01000662.1:0-18086 GCA_003568905.1 Trebouxiophyceae sp. KSI-1
CCCCCCCCTCTCTCACCCATTGCAACTTGGGGGCCGATGCAGCAGGCAGGCCGCATGCAATAAGTGGTGAGGAGAGCGCACGATTGGGCCCGGGCTGCTATGGGCGAGGGCAGCCCAGCAGCCGCAGCAGCCAGGTGGCTCACGACCGCCATGCCTGCCAGCCACTGGCTGTCAAGGCGCGGCTCCAGCGCCAGCTGCAGGCTGCCCAGGCAGGCCGACGCCAGGCCGGCGGAGTTACGCGGGCTGGCGGGGTTACATGTAACCGCCGTCAGCAGGCGCAAGTGCCGCGGCGACTCGGTCGGCTTCAGCCGCTGCAGCAGCTTCAGCAGCGCACGCCGGCCTGCAGGGCGCGGGTTTGGGCTGCTTGGGTGGGTGGCTGCTGGGAAGCTCCAGCCTGAGGCCTGCTTCTGCAGTCGAGCATGGGTTGATGCCCCCTACCGCTGAGGCAGCCCTACCGGCAGCCCATGGCTACCTGTCTGTCAAAGGCCGGTGGCGGATTGCCAGCACGTCTTTCGGATAACTGAAACTCGTCAGGCTTGCGTGAGCTGGAACAGGAGGCTACTGTTTGCTACCAGCATCCCCCTCCCGCCCCCAATGCCGCACCCGCCGCTGCCGTCTACTGCCGGGTCGCATACCAGGCTGCTGCCCGCACCGCGACAGCGCGGCTCAGAAGCCCAGAAGCGCACCTGCTGCGTGTTCGCCCTCGCCCGGCGGCGGGCACAGGCCCCAGGCCGGCTCCGTGCCCAGCGCGGTCAGCAGCTGCAGCGCGGCTTCGGAGGCTGCCGCCTCGTCGGGCGTCGCTCCCTCCTCCTGCGCCGTTCGCGCCAGCTGCAGGGCACCAGCCAAGACGTGTCTCAAATCAGAGTGCTGATGAAGTTTCTGCAGCCAGCTGCCGATAGGCAGGTTGCAGCGCCGCTTTTATGCAGCAGCTGCAGCACTCGCCAGAGCCACGAGCAAAGGTGGCAGCAGCGTGCCCAGAGCCATTCAGTCTGCCATCAGCAGCCCCTGCTGCTGTGCTGGAGCAATCACAGGAGCCTGGCTGCGCACTCGCAAGTCCCTGGCAAGATCCGGGCCAGGCGACACATTCTGATCAAGACGGTGATTGTTTCTCAGATGCCGAGCAGCTGATTCACGCTTTGCTTCAGCAAAGTCAGATAGCTTTGCTATCTGGAGTGAGCAGCTCGCCTGTGCCAGCGCCCCGTCGCTGAACGGCTCCGCCCTGGCCGCGGGCGGCAGGCGGCTGCCAGCGGAGGCGAGCGTCGCCGAGACGGCCTCCAGGGTCGCGCGGCGCTGGCAGGCCGGCTGGCGGCTCAGGTGGCACAGCAGCCCGTCCCACAGCGGCCTGCGGGCGCAGCAGGCTGCAGTCAGCGTTCCGCCCATCCATTTGGTTTCAATAATACAAAGTATAGTAATGCATTAGCTGTTTCAAGCGGGGAGGTCCTGATTGCTCCAAATTAATTTCCATTACAATTAATTTGTAATAAATTTAATTTGTTAGTTAGTAAAATTCGAACTTCGAGAAATTTGAATAATTGTAAATAAGGATCATCCCTACATTACTCAAGGGGTCAGACTATACCTTCGCGAATGAAACAACGTCGCATCACATCAGCCAGGTATCACTGTCATGCATGCCTCTGCTGTGCCTGCCCGAGGACGGAGGAACGACACATGATCAGGTCATTCAGGTGTGATCATGCCTTACCCGCCCTCAAACAGAGAGACGGCATGTACCAGCATGTTATTCAAGCATCATTATCATGAACAATGGCACCTGCACTGCCTGGCCGCGATTGGACCTGAGAGAGCGATGCACCGCAAATGGACAGCACAAGTGGCGGTCAGCAAGCAGACTTGCATGCGCCAGACAGCACCGCTTGCTCAGGAGCCTCGCACCCCCTCGGCTGGCTGCTCCAGGCCGGTTTCCCCAGCCCCCATGATATGTACAGGCAGGGAGGTGGGCAGCCTGCCTGATGCGCAGCAGGCGGGCCAGCAGCCCACTGTCTGCCACCAGCAGCAGCTGCAGGCAGAAGGCGGCGAATGCGGCGCAGACCGGCGCCCGCGCGGCCCAGGCTTCAAGTGACTCCGCTGCCGCCGCCTCCTCCCCGTCCTCGGCAGCACTCGAGCGCCTGCGCAGGCGAGTCAGCCTCAATGACTGATGTGCTGATGCAAAGCTGCGGGCTGGAGCTGCCTCGGCTGCCGTTGCTGCACTGACGCAGCAGTCTGCTGGTCGGGAGCACTGCCCTAGCGTGGCACGGCCTTGCAGCGTTTCGCAAGTTCAGACTTTGGAGCCGAAAGGCGTGAAATTAATTAACTGATTTTATTTTAATTAGTGAATTAATTAAAATTAATCAAAATTAATTTTTACTGAATTAATAAATTCATACTTGGCCAGAGCCTCAGGAAATCTGTGGGGCCCAGAGCTCCGCACAGCGGGCCTGTCCTTCCGCCCCGCATGAGCCTGCAGCTGTGTCCGCTTGCATGGCTGCTCGAGGCCCCAGAGGCAACCGTTGCCCATCCCAGGTGCTCGAGACAGCCGAGCTGGCAGCAAGCTCAAGTCCTTGTCCTGCTTGGCTGCCTTCCTGCTGTCCGGATGCCGGCAGGGGCGGCGGCACCTGGGCGGCAGGGCTGCCTTGGCAAAGGCCAGCTGGCTCCAGTCCCAAGCCTGCACCAGATCTCCTGCCGGCCCTGGGCCCAAGGCGGCAACAGCGGCCAGCAGGCGCAGCGCTGCGGCCGCGACGGACGCGTTGCCGGCGGCCAGGCAGCGCCCCAGGCTCCTGAGCCGGCTGCCGATGATGTGCGCCGCCAGGCGCTCGGCTGCGGACTCTCCTGCGCCTGCGGGCCGCCGGGCGCAGGCGGGATGGGCCAGCAGCTGCGCCACGGCCGCCAGCAGCTCGGGCGCCACCTTGCTGTCCTTCATCTGCAGTGCGCCAAAGAAGAGGCTAAGCGTAGGCGTGGCGACTCGGGGTGCCGTGTGCTCGCTTGCCTGCGAGGCTGGAAAGGCGTGCCAGGAGCTGCGTGTCCCAGACAGTCCGCAGCTCCGCAGCGTCGGGCATCTTTGCCAGCAGCGCAGCAGCGCTGTCTGTCCGCTGCGGGTCGCGCAGCAGCGCCCGCAGCCGCTGCAGGCCTGCAGTGAGCAGCCCGGCAGCCACTCGAGGGTGCCCTTCAGCTGGACTTGGCGGCAGACAGTAATGAAGGGATGGCTGGGGCGCGCCATCCAGGCAGGTGTCCTTGTCGCGCACCGCCTTGAGCGCCTCAACAATGCGGTCCAGCTCGGCGGCCTGGCAATCATAAATTGTCAAGTCAGTGGCAATGCTCGGACGTCGCCAAGCAGACAAATGAATCGATCTGGGGAAGCGGACCTGCATCCTGCCGAGTTGTTGTGTCGAGTTCAGGTCAGGGCCGATGCATGCCGGAATGGCGGCTGGCTCTGGCGTCCGCCAAAAACCATGGTGGGCATTTGGGCCAGCCACTCGCCCAGCAATGCCATGTCTTGTTGGCTTCAACCGATCGCTTTCCCATTCCCTGCTGCACGGCACATGCACAACCTGTGGAGAAAGGTGCACAGCTGTCGATCCACCATTCACTCGCAGGCTGCGCAGCATTTCACACGCTCTAGCCAGCCTCCAAAGCAAAGCGGCGTTCCAAGTAATAAAGCAACGCTGCGTGGTGTCACTAGCGAACCTCTCCCCTCCGAAACGAGACGGACCGTGCATCCTTCCGCGTGGGGACGGCTGTGTGGCGACTGGAGCGTCAGAGGCGTTCCATTGTACCAGTGGAGCAGCTGAGGGCCGGCAGTGGCGACACCGAAGGCTCGCGCAGCGCTGAACAGGCATGCATCTGGCAGTCCGGGCCGACGCGCCCTCCAGCCGCCGTACTTCCCGCTTACCTTCGATGTTCGGCACTTTGACCGCACATGGGGCTTTTGCTGCCAAGTGCGCTGCCCGATTGCTGCCTCGAGACGGCCGCCGGGGCCCGGCTCGGCGTGCGGCTTCACCTAGTGCCCCGCGCGCGCACGCTGCATTGCAATACCGCATTGAATGTGCGCTAGCAGCTCATCTGGTGGTCGCTGTACGCAGCTGGGGTCGCAAAGCCCCCCGAAAGCCTTCCCCGGACGCCCATGTGGCAGTCCATGAGGTCCAGATCTGGAGGCGTGCCCATCAAGAGGTGCTTTGTAGCTGGTTTAGCCAGCGTTCTGAGATGTGCTTCTACCCGATCAGCCGCCATCCGGCGTTTCCGGCCCGCGACGCGAGAGCCACACACATGCTTCGCCCCAACTCGCGTAGGCCGGACCTGCCGACAGCATGACCAGGAGAATCCGGACCATATCAGCGGCATTACTGCGTGGAAAGCGGTGACCGAAGCGGCGCCTGCAATCTTGCACCATAGAGCTCAATCTGTGCGTATTTTCGCGTACAGGGAGGCAGCGACAGCCCCAGATAGCGGCAGGCGAGGCAACCGGAAGACGTGCAAGGAGCAGCGCGAAGGATGGCGGCCACGCAGCGGCGGGGCCGTCAGCCAGTGTTCTGCCTGCTGCTGCTGCTGGCCGGCACGGCGCTGTGCGCTGCCCAGAGCAGTGCGCCTCCTTCTCTGATCCCGCCTGGAGCAGCGGTGACATGCAGAGAGCAAGTTGTTTCCATTGCATCCATGGTGCTGACACACGTTCCTCTGCTCTGCAGCCACGAACACGCGGGACGCCGACCTGCAGGCCAAGTTCCGGCTGCTGGGCAACCAGGTGCTGCCTTTCACGAGCGAGAAACAGAACGCTGTGATCGTGGGCGTGGCCAACGCACTCGGCAGTGGGATTCTGGCTTCGGACATCGTTCTCACTGTCTACGCCACCTACAATGTGCGCCTCTCGTCTCTCTCCCTCCCTCCTTTTTGTGTCCTGTGTGTGGTCTGCTGAGAGCAACTGCTCCATGAGACCTCCTGTTGCCGAGCTGTCGGCAGCGGCTCAGGCACCCCCTCGGCCAACGCTGGGAAACAGAGCGACACGCTGCTGCTAGGCAGAGACTGTTACCCATCCATCGGCTGTCTGCCATCTGCAGCAGCAGAGGCCTTGTGCCAGCGCAAAGCAGCGCCTGAATCACTGCCCGTATTCTTCTGCAGAGCATCACTGCCTACGGCAACAGCAGCAGCGGCAGCAGCAACGGGCGCCGCCTGCTGCAGCAGCAGACGGCCTTCCCGGCCGCCGACATCGGACTGAACATCACCACCAGCCAGGCGCTCGCTGCCAACCAGTCGCAGGCGCTGCTGGCTGCCACCAACCAGACGTATCTGCTCTCCAGCGCCATCGGCTCGCAGGGTGCGGCCCCACTCTGTGCCTCACCTGCGGCCGGCCGCAGAGCAGCAGGCTTCCAATGCGCCTTGCAGGCTGCCTGGCTGGGGCGACAGGAAAGAGGCTCTGGTGGGAGGGAGCGAGCTGGGCTGAGCTCGGTTGCCAGCAGCTGTCGCGAGTGGGCCTATCACAGCGGGTGAGCTGCTGTTATAGACATGTAACCCTTGGCCTTGACGGGCGGCCCGTGTGCCAGACCATGCACCGCTGTCTCCACAGCAACGCATGTGTCTCAAGCGACTGTGTGTGTCTGCTGCAGGCCTGCAGACGCAGCTGATCGTGCTGCAGAGCACCGACATTGCCGGCGTCAGCCGCAGCCCGCCGCCGCCCAGCCCCTCTCCCGTGGCGCCTCCTCCGGCTGGTAGCCCGCCGCCGCCTGCGAGCCCGCCGCCTGCCGCCAGCCCGCCGCCGCCGCAGGCCGCCGCCGCCGCGGCGCAGAGCACGCCACCTGCTGCTTCCAGCAGCCCGACCACCTCCGGTGCGCGGCCCTCACCTTCAGTGAGGCTGTGATCCGGCAGTGCTTGTTAGGGAGTCATCTGAGGAGAAGACGGCGCCCCACAGGCTCGGCCGCCACCGACTCGGCGTCCAAGTCTTCCGGCGGCGGCACCAACGTCGGTGCGATCGTCGGCGGCGTGATCGGCGGCATCGCCGTGCTGGCTGCCATCGGTGAGCCTTCTACCTGCCTGCCGTACTGCCACTGGCCGCGACTTGCACGTGAACGAGCGTCAATCCTACGCACGCGCGAACGCAGGCCTCTTCGTCTTCCTGCGGCGGCGGCGCGCGTCCTACCAGCAGCGCGGCGAGGTCATCGACTACTTCAGCGACCTGGGCAAGCAGGGCTCGCGCGACGCGGGCGCGGGTGCGCTGCCCGTCACCGCCACCTCCGCCGCCGAGACGCAGCCGGAGGCGGGCGCGGCAGCGCCGCGCATCCCGCCGCCGCGTCGCGCATCGCGCGAGCACAACCACGTCTTCGTGCCGGGCGTCAACGAGAAGGCGGAAGTGCCGGTCACGGAAATCGCGGAGGTGCCCGCCGGCAAGCCCGACGTCTGAGCGGCGCGCGCCGCCCACGCAACAACGCATGATGACGACAGGCGCTAGGCGCCAACAAGTAGTGACACCGGCAGACTGATTGGCCGCGCTTTCATTATTATGCCTGTTCTGTCCCGCCTGCCTGCCTGCACAGCCCTGCCTGGCCAGCAGAGGGCCGTGCACGCGCTTTTGATGCGCCAGCCTCTTGAAAGGCACCGTGCACCTGCTGCTGTGCGTGAAAAAACCGTCCGCGCGATCCTGCGCCTGCGGACTGCTGACCCGCAGGCCAGTCACTGCTTTGCGGGGTGTGTGATTCAATCCTAGCACCAGCGGCTCACACCTTTTGCCGCTGCTGCTGCCTGTAAACCAGAGTTCCATGCGCAAACCCAACAAACCGCGCTGCCGCGGCAGTGAGCAGCAGTCAGAGCAAGCAAGCGACGCAGGACAGTCAAGCACGGAAGCGACGAGCAGGGGGAAAGGCGGGCTCAGGAGGCTTGCAGGCCGTCGATGAGCCAGTTGAGGTGCGCGCGCAGCTGCCTGGCCGCCGGGAAGGGCAGATCCCGGGGCACGCCGACACGGTCCCTCAGGTAAGCCGCGGAGGCAGCCACGGGCGCGCCTGGCAGCGCCTCGCCTTCGCCCGCCGAGAGGCCCGCGGCCTGCGGCCCCTTCAGCAGCGCCTGCGCCACCAGCCGCAGGCCTGCCAAGCCAGGCCGCCCTCCTCTCAGATGGCGTCGTGCAAACCCGGCAGCTTGGCAAGAAAGCAAGCAGGGAGCGGGAGGGACGCCTCTGCTGTTGCGTGCAGGGAGCACAGCAGAAGGTGCGATCCACAGCAAAAGGTGCGAAGCTGACAGCTGTCTGAGCACAGCGGTCAGGGGCCCATGCATGCGCCAGCGAGCAGATGAGACCGCCATCTCTCAAGCTGTGCCGCAAGCTGCCCTCCCTGACAGAGTCCCTGCAGGCTGGCAGGGCCGCGCCTGCATCGACCGCTGCCAGGTGCTCCGTGCCCGGCTGCGCGGTCGGGTCAGAGAGCGGCGCCGTGACCGGTCGGCTGCCGGGGCTGCCGCAGCCGCGGGCCGCAAACTTGACGACCGCAGCGTGGTTGCCAACCAACCGGGCGGCAGCCCGCAGGCGATCCTTCTCGGGCTCCTCTCCTGCAACAAAGCGCAGGCCCCCCCTGGTCAGGGGGAGCCTGACAGCATTTCGCAGCCCGTGCGCTCGAGATGGCATGCAGCTGTCTGACTCTGTGTTTCCTGGCATGGGGGTGAGTGGCCGGCCAGCTGAGAAGCGGCAGCATGGTAAACATGTGGGTCAGAAGCTGTCGCCTCCTGCTGCGGCTAGGTGCGGCCCCTTGCTGCACAGGCCGGCTTGCAGGCAGCAGCGCAGCCTCCCGGCAGCAGCATCCCCGCCGTCAAAACACGCGCCGCGCTGTCGCATCATCGCGCAAGGCGCAAGAGCGGCGGCTGACCTGGGGAGTAAGCCTCAGGGGAGGAGGTGGCGGAGAGCGGCGGCAGCGGCAGGCGCCAGCTGCGGCCGTCGGTGCCGTCCATGGCAGCCGCCAGCGCCTCCGAGCCGGGCGCGGACACGCAGCCTGCATGCCAGCAGACCTTTTGGGACATTCTTGTGCTTTGAGGAGGTCTTCGGTGACAGGTCAGGGACTCGCCGTCAGCTACATACTGTGCAGGCAGTTTGCAGGGGGAGCGAGCCTGGTCAGGCGAGCAAAAGGAGTGCAAAAGCGGCTTGAAAAACCAAAACACCAAACAAACTCGACACAACATTTCGTTGACACTCGAAAACCAACAGTGAAACGTAGCATGACACTCGCTCCCCACTCTCATGAGACAGCTTTTTGCGTGTCAGGCGGGGATGCATAGCTTCGGAGGGAGGAGCGCACCTCCGAGCTGAGGAGGCAGGTCGTGCACGTGCCTGCAGGGGGCAGCCTGTCTCACTGCCGGCCTGTGACACTTGCCAGCCGGCGGCTAGCATCTGCCAGGTGCGGAGTCAAGATCAGGAAATCTTGAGATGCATTTTTCTCATAAAAATGAATTCGCGAATGCAGTAATTTTTGACCACATGCAGGCGCACACAGAGCAGGCCCGAACACCGTGGAGAGCCGCGCAACTCGTGCAGCAATCAGAGTCTAATCGTCGATGTGTGGATGACAGCGGGGTGTGTGGATGACAGCGGGGCGGTGCAGTCCTGCAAGCCCTAAAGCGTTATGCTGGGGTTTCAAGGTGGGGGGAGTTACGTGAAGTGGTCGGAGCGCGTGCCGATGTAGGCCGGCCGGGCCTCCATGGCATCGAACCAGGCTTCCAGGTGAGGCCAGCGGCCCTCCCCCCTCACTACCAGCCCCTGCAGGCGCGCGCTGCCCCCCCTGCCGATCAGCTGCCAGGCTCCTCGAGAGGAAAAAGAGAAGAGAGAAGAAGAAGAGGGAGACAGAGAAGAGGGAGAGCAGAGAGAGAAGGATCTCCTTTCCTCGAGCGCCCGCCGCCAGAAGCTGCTCTGCACACATCCACCCGCTCCATCGGCCCTTCCCCGGTGGGCGGTTGCCGCAAGCTGGGCGCTCAGCCTGCCTCCTCGTCTTGAAGACATGCGGGCCATGAGTCGTAGGCCATGACTCATCGACCAAGTGAGGCGATGTCATGGCATGTGCTGTGGCAACGAGTCGCAGTCAGAGGTCTGATGAGTAATGGCATGAGTCGTGGCCAGGTGGTCACAATAGTCATTTGGTGATGGTAATTTGGTCGTCGACCATGACGGTCATCTCATGACTCATACGTGAGGGGGGAGGCCGCGCCTTGTAGTAAGGGATGGAGGCGGCGATGCGCTCCAGGAAGGGAGCGAAAACGATGTCTGGCAGGCTCAGCTCCCGGCCCAGGAAGAAGGGGCCCGGCTCGGCCGCGAGCTGCCGGTCGACCTCGTCCATGCAGGCGACAAAGGCGCGCTTGGCGCCCTCGTGGTTCCTGGGAGGCGGGCGGGAGTTACGGCTCAGACGGCGGGAGTTACACTTGGCAGGACGGGGTGAACGCATGCTGCTGGGGCTGTGCGGCTTGTCGTCGTCTGGTTGGGGGTTGCCGAGCGGCGGATTGGCTGCTGGCATCTTGTGATTGAAGGCGGGCCGAGCTGCGCGCGCCGAGGGCTGCCTGCTACCAGGCTGTGGTGTGATATCGTGGCGAGGCATTGTCAGGCAGCTGCCCTGCAGGCTCAGCTGGAGCCCCCACAGCCTGCTCCCTCACAGCTCATGCCCATGTCCATGCCCATGCCCATGCCCATGTCCATGAATTGCCATGTGCCTCCCCGAAGCGACTCACCAGGAGCGGCAGAGCCACTGCAGCCAGTCGCCAAACAGCCGGCGCTCCAGCGCCAGCAGCGCCTCCGCGCGCCGCCGCTCGGGGCTGCCGGGCGGCGGCATGAGGGGCGTGTGGTCCGGGAACGCCTCCTCCAGGGCGGCCATGATGTCCGCAGACTCGATGATCAGCTGCCCGTCCAGCTCCATGGCTGGCAGCAGGCCGGAGGGCACCTGCCACAGGCGTCCTGGTGAGGGAGCTGCAAGAGGGGCCGAGCGTCTGTGCTCCCTGGGGAAGAGACGAACAGTGACACTCCCAAGCGAATGACAGCAGTGGTCACTAAGCAGCTCCAGTGAGTTCGGCTCTCCTGTTTCGGAGCTGGCTGCTTGGTGTTCTGCCGCGCACCCATCCTTTCAGTCCCGCCTTGCATTTTGGCCTGGCTACCGGTATGTGGGGCGCGTGTCATTCCAGGAGCCGAGCATGTGGCAAAGGAAAGGGCTCGGGGGGCCATTCGCCTTGGCTGTGTAGGCCGGCGGCTTCGGGCCGTAGCAGCGCATGTTGATCTTTTCCAGAGTGTATGGAATTCGCTTCTCCTCCAGCTGCAGCCACACCTTCTGGCAATAGGGGCACCTGCCAGACCGCATGTCTGTGAATTACAGCCCAGGCGAGACACAGCAGCTGATCAGGACCGCCTGTAGTCCGTGCTTTGAACGCTTTTTAGCTGCAGGCGGAGGGAAACTGTGTCCTGCATCGATGTAGGCCATGCTGGCACGACTCACGGAGCTTGATTGGGAGGCTGGCAATAGCTTGTGTGGCTGTGTGCATCGCGCATGAGTGGCTGCTCGGCCACAGGCATGATAGTGTATCTAGCCAAGTATTCTCACCATGCAGCGTGGTCGCGATAGAGCTTGACACGCGGCGGCTCTGAGGAGCCAAAGGTGCGCTTCAGGGCCAGCGCATTCGTCGGGCCCTGCAGCAGCGCTGATGCCTCTCTTTCCAAGTGGGTGAATGGCAACAGTAACAGCAGCACCATAGCAGCAGAAAGGGACTACACGGACCTGCTCCAGGTCCGGCTCAGGCAGTTGCAGCCGCTCCCGCTCGGCCGCCACTGCTGCCTCCAGCTCCTCCCAAGAGGGCGCCGTGTCCGCAAAGTTGCGGGCTGAGACGCCGGACTGCACGCGTCACGGCGCCAGGGTAGACCGTCAGTAGTCAGTCAGACCCTTTCTTCGAAGCGAGAGTGGCCACATGTGTCACATGCAAGGGATTCAGACCCCGCCGCACCTTGCCGGCGCCACCGAGCGCCTTCTTGATCCCTTGCAGCATGGCCTGCTGCAAATTGGCAGCCTGGCACCGGGTCTGGAGGCCCCGTCGCGCAACCGTCGACGTGCGAAGATTCTGCTGATGGCTGAGCTTATGAGGCCAGGCGCCGGCGAGCAGCGGGCGCTGCCACACAGCGTTGCGATACGTGTGCAAAGCGCGCATCGCTACGGCGAAAGTCTGGTGCGCTGGGGGTGCGCGAAGAGATCCCTCCCGCGACCTAGCAGAAGGTCGCCGGGAATGCCAGCTGAGGCCTCTTTTCGAGCGCCATTTCGCGATCGCTGTGTATCAGGATGTTCCACATGATCCGCGGTCACTGCTGACTTCCACCGAGCTGTCGCAGCAGCATTTGGGGTGCATCAGGCCAAGGATCCGCGCGCTGCTGAGACCATCCAACGGCTCTGAGTTCGTCCTCGACCGCGGGAAAGGCCACAGATTGGTTGCAGTTCGTCTCTAGCAGTCGCCCGTCGGGTCCAGGGGCCACCCTGCTTCGAATCCAGCGATGGCGGGAGGAACCGGCAGCCTCGTCAAGGCTGCAGCTGGCGTCGCGGGCGCGGCACTCGCGCTTGGCGCACTCACGTCCGTCCCTCGCCCCCCAGTCCGGGCACCCACAGGTCCGGTTTTGCGCAAGCCACCAACACCTGTGGTCCCCCTGCAGCTTGGCAGTGCGGGCGCTGCGTCGCCGCAAAGCCAGCGTCAGCGACCAGGCGGGTCTGGGAGTCACCAAGAAGCGGCCGCACTCCGAGGCGGCCTCGCCCGAGCAGCTCAAGCGCCCGCGGCAGGACGGCAGCGCAGCTCCTGGTACGTGCCACCGTCTGCCTCCCTCCTGGCTCGCAACCTGCCATTCCACGCGCTCGTCTCATGCACAGTCGTCTCATGCATGGCCCGCGCCCGGAAGTGCTTTGCTCCCAGCAGCCGTGCTCCTCCCACGCTGAGGCAGCCCTGCCCGGCGGTGCAGGCGGCCCCGTGACCGACACCAGCGCGCTGCTGGCTGCCAAGATAGCCGTGCCAGACTCTGACCAGGTGCTGCCTCACCGCCACCCACCCACCTGCCGCCACCACTTCGGCGTGAAATCGCAGCCAGACGAATCCTCTCGGCCCGCAGAGGCACCGAGTCAGCACGCCGGATGCGTTCCGTGCGTTAGGGTTCCAACAAAGCCCTAACGCACCCGAAGTAACGCCCGCAGGGCGACCCGGAGAAGCTGGGCGTGCACTACGCGGCGATGGCGGCCCGGTTCGAGGAGCGCGGCCTGAACCTTGGGGCGGTGCGGGACGCGGGGAAGTTTTACAGGCTGGAGGGGGCGGCGGCCGCCCCGCTGGCCTACGCCGAGTTTCCCACTCCGTTCGAACGCGGCGCGGTGCGGCTGGGCGTGTTTCGGCTCGGCGGCGGGCTGGCGGGCGAGGCTGCGGCCGCGGCCGCAGACGTGCTGGCCAAGCTGCCGGCAGGCGCGCCCGCTTGCTGCCTGCGCGGGCGCTGCCGGGGGAGGCCAGCATGCTGCTGGGGCAGCGCGCCTTGTGAGGCGTCGCGGCGGGGCTGCGACGGCGGCAGTGTTTGGTGGGTGGGGGGGGGGGGGGGTACAAGCAGCATGCTTTGTTGCCGACAGAGGCTGCAGTCGTTGGCCCTCCTGGGGCCCTGCATCGGATTTCCTTGTCTTGCTGCAGGCGCCGCGCGATAAAGAAACGGCAGCTGAAAACGGAACAGAACAGACGGAACGAAATGCAACGGAACGGAATGGAAAGAGGGTCCGGGCGGCCGATGCCTGCAGGCTGGGCAGTGCACCGCAACGAGGCGCAGCATTACCACATCACTGTCCAGGTGCGCCTGACGGCCGAAACAAACCTGCATGAGCGCTGCGCGAGTTCCTCAGCTCGGGGGCTACGGTGTTCGCCATTATGTAATGGTTATGTAATGCTGTGCAGATGATCAGTCATCCGAGCGACCCGCGGCCGGACGCCTTCACACCTGGCGGCGGCCTGGAAGCTGCCGGGCAGCTGGCTGCGATCCCGGCGCCGGCGCCCGGCAAGCTGCGGCAGGAGGCGGCGCTGTATCGCGCCGCGGCGGCCACCAGCGAGGCGCCCGAGCTTGCGGTGAGCCGCCCTGGGCCTTCGTTTCGAATTCGAAAAAATGGCGTCAGAACTTGGAAATGAATCAATGTCCAAAATAATATCCCGTTCATCCGCACTCGGCCGCTGGAACGGCGCAGACGTGTCCGGGCTTACCGGCTGTGTCTGCAGGCCCAGCTCACAATCTCACTGCCTTCTGCTCCATGCAGCGCTTTGCCGTTGCCAGGGGGGGGGGGGGGGTGCTGACCTGAGCGGGTGCTTGCGGGAAGAGCAGGTAGGCTCCAGGCAGGGCGCCGCATGCACCCCTGCCGCCCGCCCCCTGAGCCATCGATTGAGAAGCAGGCACTGAGACTGGGGCCGCGTGCGGGGCTGCGGCAGGTGCACAGCGTGCTGATGGCGGACTCCGGAGCGCTGCTGCTGCTGTTCACCGAAGCAGCGGGCCGCGTGCGGCAGCTGCGCCGGCGGCTGGCGGGCGCGTTGCCGGGCGCGGTTCCCCCCCTCAGGGCCTCCTCAGCTCCTGCCGTGCTGCCGAGCCCTGCCTGGCGGCTCGCCTGTGTCGATTCTTGCTTGCGGCTGCTGGCTACTGCACCCTCTCGGACAGACTGTGCGTTTGACGGCTGCGCTGTGCAACTGGCAGGCACACTTTGCCTGACACTCCCGCTGTGTGGTGGCTGCGCAGGCGCCGCCGCCAAGCAGCCGAGCATCCTGCATGTGACGCTCGCGCGCCTGCTGTCAGAGCGGCAGCTGAGCGAGCAGCAGCGGGCAGAGATCGTGGCCGCCTGCCGCCGCTGGACCGAGCGGCTGCGGGGGCGCGCCTTCCGTCCCGACGCCCTCTGGTGCGCCCGCCGCGCCCCCTCCCGCCCCCGCTGCGTCGCCCCGGCTGGAGTTACATTGCCGAGGCTGCTGGGAGCTTCCTGTGCTGCCAGAGGGTGCAGGCTATGCAGGCGGGCAGCTGCAGAGCGTGGGGCAGGGAGGGCGGCGCGCTGCTCGGGCGCGAAGGGTGCAATGCAGCGGGACAGGAGTTGTAACCGACGCGTGTAACTGTCGCCATACGGCTGGCCGCAGGCACGTGCAGGAGAACACGTTCACGTTCGTGAACGTCGACGAGACGAGCGAGCGGTGCCCTTTCAAAGCGCCGGCCAGTGACCCTTAGAACCTGATGAAGCCACCGTGTGGCAGCGCTCGCTAGCCGCCCCTTGAGAGAGGCGCAGCCACTCCTGTCCTGTGTGAACGTGCTCTGAAGTCCCGACTTGTGTGTATTGCTTCCGATGGCTTGCTGCTCACGCGTGTGGCCAGACCGTGACAAGAATCAATCATGTGGGAGGCGTCTCTCCCGGAGCCGTTTTCTGACGTGCCAGTCCGCCTGTCTGGAGCAGGAATGCTGCCATTATCCCAAGGCTTGCCAGCCAGCCTATGGCCCGAATCTCAGGCCTGGTGACAGCAGGCAGGTCTGTCATAGATTACTGAAGATGTAAAGGCCTGTCGTGACCCAACACCTGCGCGCTGTGTCCACCCCCAACCGAGCAGCTTCTCGACGACCCTCTCCTTGGAGATCTGCCGTGATGGCTTGGCCTTTTCAGGACCTGCCTGGCATGCATGTTTCCGGTCGCTGACGGCGCCAGCGATTGCCAAGGCGACCGATTAATGCAGCTGCTCCTGTGGATGAAGGGAAGCTGCACTCCTGCTGGTGTTTACTGGCTGGCAGGCCGCTGCGGCGGCGCACAGACTAGGGGGGCCCAGCGGGCGTGTCAGAAAAGCAGGGGCCAGTCCGCGGCCCACTGAGCAGGTTGTGAGTCAGGAGTCTGGGTGGCCGCAGCGGCTGGCATGCGGCACATGCCACGCGCATCCGCTGCGGCTCCCCAAGCAGCTGCCGGTAGCACTCACACAGACGTCACGGAGCAGGCACGGGACGGGCGGCTCGGCTGAGGGCTCGATGCTTCCAGTGGCTCGCCCGGCACGGCTCTGGGCCGGGGCTGCCAATGCAGCAGCCCCCTCCCCCTTGTTTCTTCTACTCGAACTGACACTCGCGCTTATGGGGGTGAGGCGGCGGCATGTGGTCGGGGCGGCGGCGCGCTCTAGCTGGTGAAACAGGCGGGCAGCGAGAAAAGGGGGAGATGTACAGGGCTGGACGATCGAATGAGGGGGGGCTCCTCAGGGCTCCACGGGCGCCTCCATGTAGTGCGTGAGGAACCTGCGATGGGCAGAGCAGCGCGGCCGTCCCTCAGCTGCTGCATTTGTCTGAAAACGACGAGCAAGCCAGCTGGCCGGCTGCCTGGGCCCGTCCAATTCAATTCTTCATCCATTTCAATTCTCGTCACCATCACCAATGCACTGCAACGGCCAGGCAGCCTCTGCCTGTTGCTCCTGCTTGGTCTGGGCGCGTGATTAGACGGGTCTTCTCGGCCCATGACGGCTCTGCCGCTGCAGGGCGGACGCAGCCCCCGGATGTCGCCGCGCAGGGCCCCCCTCCCAGCAGGGCCAGGCGCCCGCAGGCAGGCAGGGGCGAGGGGCCGCACCGCCGCGACTCCTGCAGCAGCAGGTTGTGCCGAGAGGCTGCCTCGCGCAGCACCGTGTTTTCCGCCTCGGCCTCCGCCAGCCTGTCCTCTAGCTCCGCCTGCGCCCCCCGGGTGCCGACAAGGATCAGGGCTCGCGGCATGGCATGGCACGTTTCTTGAGCTCCCAGGTTTTCATGCTCGTTGTTTATCGAAAATAAACAGAAAAAGCGGCGTATTTGGGTGACGGTACTCTGCTGCTCCAATGGCGCGTTTCATTCATGGCATGGAATGGCATGCAGCATGGAATGCCGGGAAGAGTGCGGCAGGGCGAGGCGTGTGCAGCGGGTGGCGCAGGCGCGCACTGTCTTGCTGGTCCAACCGGAAGCAGCAAGAGCAGCCAGGCTGCTGCAACTGACACCCACGCGCTGCCTGGGGGCGGACGCGGTGACCAGGTGCGCCGGAGCACAGGCAGGCAGGCCCCTCCGGCGGCTGCCGCGAAACTCACAACAAGAAACCGGGGGGGATATGCTGGGTAGCACCGCACTCGGGCTGTCTGGCAAAGGGGCAATCATTTGACCGCGATGGAAGTGAGAGAGGAAGAGGAGAAAGACAAAAAAGGGGTGGAAAAAGGAAAGGCGAAAATAAAGAGGGGAGGAGAAGAAAGACAGGAAACATGGGAGGGAAGGGGGTGCAGCTTTAGAGGGGGGGTGTGTTTGGGTTTGTTTCAGGGTCAGAGGGGGTGCGGCTCACGATGCGGCGCTCGGGCTCCAGCTTGCGGCGCCAGCCCTGGCCGCTGCGATCGCGGTTGCGCGCCTCCCGCAGCTGCCGCTCGAGGTGCAGCGAGCGCTGAGTCAGCGTGGCCGCCTGCGCTGCCGCGGCGGCGTACATGCGCTGCAGCTCGGCCAGGCGCTCGCGCTCCTGCTCGCGGCTCTTCTGCCCGCTGGAGATGGCCTCCTGCGGGGCGGCGCGCCGGGATTCGATTTTTTTCTGGACCTTGTTTCCCGCCGAAATTCAAATCCCGACCCTTCCCGCCAAAATTTGAATCCCGAGCATTCCCGCCAAAATTTGAATCCCGTCGGGCGCCCCGTCGCAGCGGAGCGGAGGCAGCCGAGGCGGGGCCGCCGGCGGCTTGCGACGGCAGTGCCCGGGTTGCTCTGCCTGGTGGCGGCAAAGCACGGGAGCAGCGGCGGCCCGAGGTGGCATCGACTTGGGGCGATCAAAACGTTGGCTCGCAAGCGGCAACGACGAGGATCCGCCTCAGGCGCGCGCCCTGTCGCAGGGAGTGCGGTGCTGCCGCGTCCCTCACGCAGCCGCTGAGGTGGCAGCAGGGGGAGGGGCGGCCGTGCCTGGAAGGCCAGCAGCTGCTGCGTGAGGCTCGCGGCTCGGCTCTCGGCCTCATCTGCCCGCAGCGCGCTCGCCTGCTCGCGGGCGGCCGCCTCGTCCAGCTGGTCCACCATCGCCTCCAGCTCCTCGACCAGGGCTGCGGGAGTTACAGCGCGGGAGTTAGAGCGCACCCGAGTTACACGTACGAGGTCGAAGCTTGCACGCGGCGGGGGAGGGGGAGATGTGTGTGCCAGACAGCCGAGCGTGGGGAAGCTTGGACGGCTGAGGAAGCCCCGGCAGCAGGCGAGGCAGCGGCGGGAAAGCTGTGTGGGGGCAATGAGGCTGCAGAGCCGCGCAAAGAGGCGACCAGTTCCCAGCTTGTGTCTGCAATCGGCGCCCGCGGCGGCAGCGTGGGGGGCTGCAGGGAGCGGCGGCGGCGGCGCACCGGCGGCGTCGGCCGTCAGCTCCTCCGCGTTGGCGAGGCCCGGCCCGCCGTCCTCGAATGTCCGCTGGTCGGTCGCCAGCTGCGCCTGCGCCGCCTCCTGCAGCTCCTGGAAGGCCGCGATCTGCAGCAGCCGGAGCAGGGGTCAGCTGCGGCAGCGGCGCAGCGAATGGTGGTGCCGAGCGCTGACGCGGCTGCCGCCCGTGCCTTCAGTCCCGGGCGGCGCTTGCTTGGGAGACCTCAGTGGCTGGCACAGCTTGCTGACGCCAGTGCAGGCGGCCACACAGACGCCAGCGCCGCCCCCAGCAGTCCCCCCCCCCCCCAGGAATCGAGGGAGCCTGGCGCGGCACTGCCCCAGTCTCCCATCCAGGCAGTGCTGGCATGCGGCTCGCCTGCTGGCCCAGCTTGCGCGTGGCCTCCTCCGCGCGCGACAGCAGCCGGGCGGCCTCGTTCGCCTCGATGGCCGCCTGCAAGCGGGGCACACAGCAGCTCAGCCTCCTGTCCAGTCGCGCTCACCATTGCAGGCCCGGCCCCCCCTGTTAGGTGCCGCCCTCATTCCTGACCATTCCTGGCAGCCTTTGCCCTGCTTTGCCCGCTCCCACGCCGCCGCCAGCGTTAGAATCCCTGACGGCGGCGGAACCGCGCCTGACCGCGCAGCTTCCCTCCCCCCCCCATGCCACCTTTCTCAAGCCCCCCTCCATTCCCGCTGCGCAACTCCCTCGAGACAAGCGGCGGCTTTCGCCATTCCCTCGTCCATTCAGTTTCTCACGCCCTCTGCCCGCAGTTTTAGCATCCCC
>BHFV01000663.1:720-18071 GCA_003568905.1 Trebouxiophyceae sp. KSI-1
AACCCAAAAACCCAAAACCAAAACCCGAAAACCTCAACCTTGAAGGGGGTCGTAAGATGCTGTCGCACCCTTGGCCTTGAGGCGGCAGAGCTCCAGCAGGCAGTGGAAGACGAGTCGGGCGCCCATCGAGAAGCCGACCAGCACCACCGGCCGCCCGCCGTGCGCGCCGCCGGCCAGCACGTGCGCCAGCAGCCGCCCTGCGAGCTGCGCGCGCTGCAGCGCGACCGACCAGGCCGTGTCGATCAGCTGCGGGCGGCAGAACAGTGGCAACGCGTCAGTTACTGTCACCTGTCAGTTACTACTGTAGTCAGTTACACTTCAGTTGTCGGTCCTTGATGGGGCAAGCAGTGTCCTTGTGTTTCAAGTACTGTCATGAACGTTGCTGGGATCGAGTGGTTGCTTGTTCTATGCTCCTTAGTGCTGGTCAGCTGCTGCTGCGGGTCGCTCTGAGACGTGCGGGCAGGGAGTCGCGAATGCTTGCCCTGCTTGCTGCTTGCACCCTCCTCTGGGCAGCCAGATGGGGTCCTGCTTGCTCCCAAGCCAGGATGCGTGCGCTCCAGTCTCTGAGCTGGGAGCGGGGGTGCCGAGAGCGGGCGCCGCTCAATGAGACTGCTTGGAGGGGCGGTGTTGAGGCACACACCCGCTCGCCTCCACACTGTTGCCTGTGAGGCTGAGCCGGCGGCTGCAGCATGCGCATCGAGCCGCAGCTTGCGCTGGTGCACACAGCAAGTGAGCTGCTCTTTGCGAAACAGGCTCTGCCGCACCCCCTCTTTCGGTCGCTGCCAGCAGGAAGGGGCGCGGGGGGAGGGGGTTGCCTGCACGGCCGAGTATATGAGCGCCGGCCAGGCGAGGGCCGCGACCAGGCCGGTGAAGAAAAAGTGCGTCAGCACCCACTTGGCCGCCTCCTGGCCGGCCTGGCTGGCGGCAAAGGCGACCAGCGCCGTGTTCAGCTCGACCAGCTCCTTGGACTCCCAGACGAGGGAGAAGACCTCCGAGCTGCGCTGGCGGCGGGCCAGGTCGAGCCACTGGCGCTGAAAGTCCTCGCGTGCGCTGATCCAGCCGCTGACGCCTGCGCTGCAGCGTTACAAACGGATGACTGACAGTGAAACGGATGACTCATGGGAGAACGGATGACTGATTGGAGAAAAGGATGACTGATTGGAGGTGTGGGTCCGGCACACTCGACTGTCATGATTCTGGCAAGCATGACTCATCGCACCATGTGAGGTCTGGCTCACATGCCTTGCTGTAGTTGCGAGTCCAGCCCGCCTGACTGTTTGCAAGTGGTGCATGACTAATTGCACCTGTAATTGCAGTCGTGCATGCCATCGCCGCAAGCGGCTGGCGGCGGCAGGAAGGTGGGAAGGCTGCTGTGGGCGGAAAGCGGGCGGCAGGGGGGCGACAGGGGCCAGCTGTGCGGGGCTGGCGAGGGCAGGGGCGGGGGTATTGCTGCATGCTGGACTTGGGCAGGCTTGGGAGCAGCAGCAGCAGCAGGGAGTCGTGCCCAGTCGGCCTGCTGCTGCCCGAACGACGAGATGGGCGTCTGGTGCTGCGCTGCCGGGGAGAGCAGCTGCGGCGGGAGAGGCAGCCGGGGCTGCTATGCCTTGCTGTTTCCCAGCGGGGCAGTCAGGCCAGGCCGTCTCTTGCAAGAGGGGCGCGCCTATGGTCAGGGACATGCGCATGTCGTCGACCCGGCGGGCCGGCGGCACCGGCACCGGCAGCAGCGGCGCCTCCTCCACCTTCTTGCGCAGCCACCTGCCGATTGCCACGACAAATCAATTGATATAATAGAAATGGCAAAACAAGCAAAAAACAATAAATACAACACCGTCAGCCTCAGGGGCCTCATGCGTGCAGCTCCTGACTTTGCAGACCTGCAGCTGCTGGTTCGGTCGCAGCCCTCGCTTTCTGCTGGAGCTTGTGCGAGTCGGGCTGCTGAGGGGAGCGAGCAGCAGCGGTGGCCTGCTGCAGCGGCTTTCAGACAAGGGTGCAGGTTTGAATGAGATCTGCGACGGACGTCGGAAACGCTCATTTCCCGGACTGAGCAGGGGGGCGAGGCTGTGAATTCATGAAATCTTCCTGAGCCTTGTGCAGGGACTGGCAGATTCCTGGCAGATTCCCGGCCCCAGCCCCAGCCTTGGCTGCAGCTGCTTGACTGGAAAGCGGGGAGCCGATAGCTCGCAGCTGATTCAGGCGCGCGTCCCTGCCTGCTGGCATGAGCGCGCATGACTGCTGGCAACTCAGAGAGGGCGGCGGCCGCTGCTCAATCTGAAAGCGCGGTGCTCTCAGGTTCCTGCCTAATGGCCAGAGTTCTGGCGGCTCTGGCCGATGACAGCTCGGAGCAGCGGGCAACGGCGTCGGCCGGCTTCAGCCCCTTCCGCTTCCGAGGTAAGGGACATTCGGTGGGGGATACTGCCCCGGTCATCAGAGATGCCCCAGCCCCTTCTGCTTCCAAGGTGGGAGACGATCCGGTCGGGGATATTGCCATGGACGTCAGAAATGCTCCGTCGCCGAAACGGAAGCGGCAGTTTCTAGGGAGGTGAGTGTTTGCGGCAGACTGATTATGATTATGATCATGATCATGATTATTCTTGTTATTACCGTTGATATTAATAAAAATAGCAATATAATGATAATAATAATGATGCTAATAATAATAATAATAATAATAATAATAATAATAATAATAATAATAATAATAATAATAATAATAATAATAATAACATTATTTTGTTGTTGTTGTTATTATTATTCGTACCTGGAGGCTTCAGCCCTGTTGCTGGGCGCGGCCAGCTTGCCGCCTCTACTGCCGGCCGCCGCGACGACGGGCACCGGCTTGACGACCGCCGCAGCCGCCGGCTTGGCCTTGGCAGCCGCGGCGGCGGCGCGCTGGACCGCTAGCGCTGCAGCGCAACGGAAACAGAAAATGGGTTTCAGGCTGTACTTTCAAGAACGAAGATGGAAGAGATGGAAGAAAGCTCGGTGCCTTGCGGCGGCGGCGGCTGCGGATGCGCTTTGGCGACTGGCACTGGAGAGGGTGGCTTTTTTCGGTTTTTGGAGCAGGGTTTTCGCACCTGCTGCGCCGACGCCGCTGCCGCCGGAGGCGGCAAACGTGATGTGGCCGCTGTCGCCGGCCGACGGCTGACTGGACCCGGCCGGCAGCTGACTGGACCCGGCCGGCAGCTGACTGGACCCGGCCGGCAGCTGACTGGACCCGGCCGCCACAGCGCCGCCGCCGGCTGTCTCCGAGCTGCCTGCCTCAGCTGCCCCGCTGCCAGCCGCAGGAGTCGGCTCGGCGGCCGCCCGTCTGAACTCTGTCATCTCGAGGCCTTCGGGTGCCCGCCGCGCCGGCAGCGGGCGCCCGTCCGGGCTGCCGCCGCGGCGCCGCGGCTCCGATCGCGCCGCCGCCGCCGCCGCGTCCTTCTCGGCGGCGGCGGCTTCGGCGGCGGCCGCGCGGGCGGCGTCGGCGGCAGCCAGGCGCTCGACCAGGTCCTCGCTCAGGCACAGGAAGCCGAACTCCTTCACGTTGCCTGCATGTGCTGTGCTGTTTCGGCGTGTGCCAGGCTGTCGATGCGCGCGCCAGGCTGTCCCGGACATGTTTCAGGGTGTAGGGTACATACATACATGCATGCACGCACACCAGGGGATCGCATGAGCGTCAATGTTGCGAGGCTGGCCCCACCCCGGCCGATGCGCTGCCGGGAATCACGCGTGCCACTCGATCGTGCTCGCCACAAATGCCAACCGTGCTTGCCGGACCTTCCCTAAACCCCTAATTTCAAACTTTAACCCTAAGCGCTATATAAACCCTAAATCCTAAACTGTCAGAACGCGTGATCTGCGGCGCGCGGAAGGGGGGGGGGGGGGTGCCTATGCGGTTGGCGACGTGGGGCGCAGTCAGGCCGATGCCGGCCGCGCCGACGGTGGAGGCAATCACCGCTCCACCCGCGGCGGTGCCCAGGAAGCTGCTGACGCCCGTCGCAACCGCCGCCGAGCCGCCTGCACAAGCGCTTCTGCATCAGTGAAGGCCTTGCACGAACGGGCAGCCCGCGCTGATGCGTCCACATGCATGCCACACTTCAGCAGCACCCTGGTCCGCTTTCGACGGCAGCATGAGCAGTAATTACTGAGTTGCCATGAGCTCTCACGTCGTCACTTGCCGCAGTGCTGCGCGCGTTTCCGGCAGAGCGCGGGGGCGGCATGGAAAGAGAGGCAGGTTGGAGGGGGTTTGGATGGTCCAGTGCAGCTGGAGCTGGAACGGAGGCAACTCGTAGCCGCAGTGCAGGCGCTGCCCCCTGTGAGCCAGGCTAGCAGAACACACGGCCTTGCAGCTGTTAGCAAGCAGCCCTGAGGAGGCACCTGCCAGTCCGATGGCTGCGCCGACGCCTCCTGCTATCGCGGGCGCCGCCACGCCGCCTGAATGCAGCCAGCCGCGCATCTCAGCCCCGTGAGGGAGCACCTGATTCCGGCGGGTTGCCGTGGCAGCGGCACCCGTGAATGCCGGCACAACTTCAATCGATTGTGACGCGACACGCATTGTGTGTGACAAGACACGAACGAGGTCAAATTGCGGAGGCGGAGACTGCAGGTGAACATGGCGATGCGGGACAGAGCGAGAATAATAATAGTAATTAATTAGTATAATTGAAATTAATTGGTTTTTCCAACTAAAAATGTAGTTTTTATAAATAAATGCATAGATGACACTCGGCATTCGATGACTCGGAGTGACGCTTGGCCGCACGCATGCCCAGCTGCTGCGCCCCGCAGTCTCGTAGAATAACTTTACAGCCTAAAACGGCACCTTGTCTTACGTAAAAAGCAGCAACTGATAGATGTGCACGTGCAGTAATACTTTTTGGCCCTGTTAATAAAAGATAAAATAAAACAAAAGAAAAAATAAAAATAAAAGATAAAATGAGATAAAAGATAAGAGATAAAGCAGCAAACGCAAAAACACCTTGAGCCGGCCCCCTCGCTGAGCAGGCGGGGGCTGCTTGCCAGTCAGCGCGAAGAGCGCCCCTATGGTCAGCGTGGCAGCGCCGATCTTGGCCGCCCGCAGGCTGCGCTCCCAGGGGCTGGCCACGGCCGCGGGGCCGCCGACGAGCGGCAGCAGCAGCCGGCGCACGAGCAGCGTCTCGCAGTTGAGCACCTGGCGCCAGGGCACGCGCAGCCAGCGGGCGACGGCCCGCAGGCCCTGCCGGGAACGGGCGTCGTACCACCGGACTGCCGGGGGGACGCCGCCGACCGTGGCGGGACCTGCAGTGCGGACAGGCGGCGGCGTGTTTCGGCGCGTTTGGCAATGCGTCATTGGCAGCATCGTCGCTGGCATCGCCGCATCAGCTTTCTCCTGAACTCCATGTCCATGTCCTCATCGGCGCGCATTTGTGGAATCCAGGGACACGAGCATGGGCATGGGCATGGGGCATGAGCATTGGCTTCATATCATGAGGCAGCGGGCCCACAAGCGCAGCAGGCCCGCACGTACACCCCATCTGCCGCTCGGAGGCTCTGCATGCTGGCATGTGCGACTGCGTGGCTGCGAGCCCCGAGACGTCGCACGTGCTGCGTTTCTAGCCCCCAGAGCGGCAAAAAAAACGCGCGCCTTCCTGCGGCTCAGCCTCGCTGCCCGGGCTGCGCTCCTCGCTCGGCGCGGCGGCCTCCTGAGCAGGCGGCTCCCTCGTGGACTCCCCCGCGGCGGGAGGAGGCTGGTCCGCGTGAGTGATGCACGCCTCCAGCAGCACCCAGACGGCCGCCAGCGCCTTGGCGGACGTGGCTGCCGCGCTGAGCGAGCCGCAGCTGTCGTTCGAACGCACCGAGCCGGAGCCCGCCTCTGCGGCATCTGCCGGCGGCTGGCTGCCATCCGGCTCAGGCTCTGAAGGCTCGGCGGCGCCGCCGCCGCCGCCCAGCTGCCACTGCCGCAGCGCGCGCGACAGCGCCTCTGCCTTGCTGTAACTCCGCTTGTGCGCCAGCTCGGGCGCATCCTCATCGGGCGGCTGCGGGCGGCTGCTCGGCTCCTCTGGCAGCGGCTGCCCGGCCGCCTCGCGCGCGGCTGCCTCCGGGTCGTGCGTCGGCTCGCCGGCTGAGTCAGCGAGGGCGTCAGCCACGGCCGGCGGCGGCGGCTTGGCGGAGCCGCTGGCGCTGTGCTGCAGGATGCGGCGGGCCAGGTGGGCGCTGGCCAGATCGTGCTCGAGGTCCGAGTCCGAGTCGGAGGCGACGCCCTCCAGGAAGGCCGCCTGCCCGCGGCTGGGCGCCGCCGCTCCGGCTGCCATGTCTGACCCGCCGGACATCTCACGCGCCAGCGCCTCTGCAGCGGCGGGCGGCCGTCGCTGAGAGCGTGGCACTGGCGGGTCGTGCTAGGGTTTGGAAGTGTGGAGAAGGGCTTGCCAGCCTGGCGCAGCGCCTGCCCCTCGCCGGGCGGAGCAGGCGGCTGCGCGGCCGCGGGCGGCGGCTTTGCCGCCTCCTTGCTGAGCGACGCCAGGTTGGGGTCGAGCACCCTGCGTATTGCAGGTCAGCATGGGTGAGGCCGAGGGGGCAGACGGGGAATAGGTGGCACAGCAACGAAGGTCACTTGATGTACGAAGAGACGAGGTCCATGTACTGGCGCTGCCGCGGCCGATAGCCGCTGCCCAGCTCGGGCAGGCGCTTGAGACCGGCCCATGAGCGGCGCGGCACGCCCAGCGCCGAGTACAGCTGCTCAAGCAAACCGCCTGGGCCGCACGCGTCCCAGCCCCAGAAGGCAGCCCACTCCGCAGCAGCGACGTCGGCTGCCTGCTCGCCCTGCTGCGCGCGCGCGGCGTCCTCCTCGCCTGCCGGCTGCCTGCGCGGGCGCCAAGCGCGATATCCTCACGGGTGCCGAGATTTTGATGGCCAGAGGTTGCTTCTGCATGTTCTAGGTTCATGGCATCCGAGTGATTGCGTCAGCGTAACGACATACCCCCAGGCGCTGCACTCGGTGTCCTCGTCCGCATCGTTGCCGGCTTCGACCTGCACGGACGGGCGATGCGGTTGGAGACATTCACTTGGTCTGCCTTGCGGTCAAGGCATGATGTGAGCCACCAGGCAAGTAGCACCTGCGTCTGATGCAGCGCCAGGGTGAACAGCGCCGCGCAGGCATAGCGCTCCTCGGCATCGAAATCCAGCTCCATCCTTGCCCACTGGCAGACGCGAGCAGATGATAGCAGGACTTGAGTACAGCTGGCCGCACGGGCGCTACCGCGATCCGCGGTCCGCGCGGGGTGCAAGCGCGCGATGGTCAAGGTGCAGCTGCAAGCGTTCAACCCTCACGAACCCCAGCTCGCATTGGCAGCCGGGCGGCGCAGCTGCAGCGGCCTTTCGAGTCGAGGGGAGAAGCCGGAGCCGGAGCCATGGTACGTCTGTTTGCCAGCAGCCGGCTGCCTTGCAGCCCGTGCTGGCCATGTCAGGGCGACCCGCAGATCCGCAGATCAAAGCCGCCTCCAGGCTGGGCCAGGCCTTGCCTGTGGGCTGCTGACGAGCCGTGCACTACGACTGATCGGTGTTCAACAGCATTAGATGAGCGGGAGCGGGAGGCGGCGGCGGCTGGGTCCTGAATCCTGCTCTGCGGGCTGCAGGCTCCGAAGGGGAAGAAGGTCGCCGCCGCGCCGGCGGCTGTGCGGAAGCAGGCCGCGCCTGCGAAGCCGGTCAACCCGCTGTACGAGAAGCGCCCGAAGACTTGGGGTGCGCACGCCGCCGAGCCTGATGCTCGCAGCCTGTTCTGCAGCCGCACCGACAACAGACGAGCGGCGTGAGCAAGCGGGCGGTGGGCGTGGAGGCGCAAGCAGGGGGGGATCCAGGACGCGAGAGCCTGGCTGTGGTTGCACGCAGGCATTGGTGGCACGATCAAGCCGCGCAAGGACCTGCGCCGGTGGGTGCGGTGGCCCAAGTACGTGCGCATCCAGCGGCAGAAGCGGATACTGAACCAGCGGCTCAAGGTGCCGCCGGCCATCAACCGCTTCACAAAGACGCTGGACAAGAACACGGCCGCCACGCTCTTCAAGCTGCTGCTGAAGTACCGGCCGGAGGACAAGGCAGCCAAGAAGGCCCGCCCCCTCAGCCGCTGCGCTGAGTGGCTTCCGTGCAGCAAGCTATGATCAATGGCATGGAGCTGCGCGCGCAAGTCCTCTCCACATGAGGACCAGAGGCGACCCGCAGCTGCGAAGCGAGGAGCTGTGAAGCAAGGAGCGGGGGATACACACATGGCTGCCGCATCTCCTGCAGCCAAAGGCAGACAGAATACGCCGGTCACCTGCTTTACCCGTGCCTGACCGGGCACGCCGGGATCCCGCGCTGCAGGAGCGGCTGCTGGCGGAGGCCGAGGCGCGCGCGGCCAACAAGACGGTCGAGAAGAAGCGACCGCTGGTCGTCAAGTACGGCATCCACCACGTTACCACCCTCGTCGAGAACGGCAAGGCGCAGCTCGTGGTCATCGCGCACGACGTCGACCCGATCGAGCTCGTCGTCTGGCTGCCAGCGCTCTGCAAGAAGATGGGCGTGCCTTACGTCATCGTCAAGGTCAGCCCATGCGCCCCCCATCCGTTGCGCTCCCATTCACTGTCGCTGTGGCGGCCTGCAAGAGGGATGCAGATTGGCGACTGCGCGGGTCGTCGCCGGTGCATGCGGCTGTCAGTAGTCTGCAGCTGCAGCCGCTGCTGGTGCTGCAGAGCAGGTGCTGTGGGCAGCAGACTTGTGGCGGTTAAGCAGGCGGCTGCTGAGGCATAGCGGGTCACTCAGGAGGGGGGGCTGCTGCAACCCCCCTCCCTGAGTGAAAAGCGTGAGGAAGCCGTGAAGAGAGGCCTGACTCACTGCAAGCACTCCAGCTCCGCCGGCTTTCCAGCAGCAGCGCTGCCGGAGCTGAGTCCAGCCCCCCCCCTCACTGCCCGCAGAGCAAGAGCCGGCTGGGCACCGTGGTGCACAAGAAGACGGCGACCGCGCTGGCAGTCGTCGGCGTGAAGGGCGAGGACCAGCGCGAGTTCGCCAAGCTGCTCGAGACTGCCAAGTCGACGTACAACGAGGGGCCGCGCGTCTCGTGGGGCGGCGGCATCATGGGGCCCAAGAGCCAGGCCAAGACGCGCAAGCGCGAGAAGGAGCTGGCGCGCGAGCTGGCGCAGCGCGCCTGAGGCGGCGCCGTCTGTCTGCCTGGGGGGCCTGCCGCGGCTGCCAGCGGCGGCGGCGGATGTAACCACTCGCTTTCGAACGGAAGGCAAAGGCGTCCCAGAGCCACCAGACACACGAGGCACAGGCGCAGGCACCGGCAGCAGCTGCAAGCACATCGCTGTCAAGGACACAGGGCTGCAAGAGCAGTTCGGCAGTGCAGCAGCGCAGCGCCACAGGCAGAGGCCAGGAGCAGCAGGGAGGCGGAGCGGGAGGGACCGGCGAGGAGCAGCTGCAGGCGACTGCCGAGGCGTGAAGACGGATGCGGCCGCCGCTTGGTCCAGTTTCGTCACTTGCGGCCCTGCTTGGCCTTGTCACCCTCCGGCTCGAGCTGCAGCAGCGCGGGCCGCAGCACGGTCAGAAGCGAGGCGTGAAAGGGCGTGGGAGGCGCGTCCAGAGGGCAAAAGCCCGTGCCTCAGGCGGCCAGGCGTCCAGCGCGGCCAGCGCCTCCGGCTGCGGCTTGCCGATTCGGATCAGCTCCTCCAGCAGCGCGGCGCCGCTGACAGTAACTGGTTGGCCGTCACTGCCGCTGGCTGCCGCCACCCTGTCCACGGCCTGCAGCCCAGGCATTCCCCCCACCACTCAGCTGGGCAACTCCACGACCTCGATCCGGCATTGCTGTCTGCACCAGCAGAGGGAGAGAAGGGACGTGCAGTGGCAATCGCGCCGGCGCTGAAGCCGTCAGACGCACGAGTCAGCACGCTGAGCTCGCTGTCGCCCGCGAGCGCCAGCCGGCGGCGGGCCAGGTGCTGCAGCCAGACGACCTGTGGCGGCAGCAAACAGTCTCGTTTTCAGCGACGAATCTTGATCCAGGTGAATCGTCACATCTGTTGACAGCTGCTTGCTGGAGGCCAGAGGCAACCCGCCTCCCTTCCTCTCCTTGATGCGGCAGCAGCCTGCTGGTCCCCACCTCGCTTGCAAGCCGTGGAGGGCTGCTCCCCAGCTGTCACCCTGCTGCCACCTCACCCGATATAAGCCTCGCAACAAGCGGCTGTGTGAGAAGTGCTGCTGGAACCCCCTACCTCCCGACAGAGGCAGGAGGGCGCACCCGCCGGTCCCCGTGGCTCGGCAGCGGCAGGTGGGCCTGCAGGTCGAAGAAGCCCGCCAGGGCGGCCTGGTCGGCCCGCAGGCACTCGTGCGGCGCCTGCGACTCTCCTATGATGAGCACGCGGTCGCTGGGCGCCAGCGCGGCCACCTGCGGGGCCCCAGCTTCAGCTCCTCAAACGCAACAAAGATCGTCAAAACTCGCACGAGTAGGGCCATGTTATTGGCAGCTTGCATGACAAGCCACTCACACCCCAGAGAAGGTGCTGTTCTCCCTTCGGCAGCTTGTGTGACGAGGCATTCCATGGGCGCGTGAAGGTGCCGCCGCCGTCGCCTCTCTTCTTCAGCTTCTGCGAGTGCTTTGCCTTCGATGAAAGGCGGTCTGAGGGGAAGGGTGCGGCAGGCGGGAGGGCGCACCTGCTCCAGCAGCTGCTTGCGCACGCGGCTGAACGGCTCGCTTCCGCCAAAGGCGGCCTGGCGCCGCTTTTCCGAGATGAAAACCTGGAAACGGCGTCCAAAGAAGGCGGTCACAGCTATCAGCGGGCATGGGAAAGGGCAGCGCCAGGTTGTCCGGCTCACCTTCTCCACCTCTCCAATGTAGATCACGGCGGGCGCGAGCAGCTTGGCCGCCCGCAGCACCTGTCATGACGTAGAAACCGCTCACAATAGCCTGGCATTCCCTCCGAAGACCCTGGCTAGCGGGCTCACGAGGCTTGGCAATGGTGGGCGCCCGGTCTGAGCTCTCGCTGGCGGGCCTTTCTGCGCAGGCGTGGGAGCGCAGAGGGCGCTTGCTACTGCGGCAGCAGGGGGATTCTAGGTACATGGGGTCAGCAACAGGACAGGAGCGTGCCGCGGCCACCAGCAGCGGCGTCTCCCGGCCCGGCCACTTGCCGTCCGTGTTGCGCGGGCTCAGGTCAAGCCAGGCAGCCCCGGAGGCCGCCGCCAGCGACCGAGCCAGAGTCGTCTTGCCGCTGCCAGCACAGCCGAAGAGCAGCAGCGCGCGCGGGTGCGGGCACCTGCCAGGCCATCGAAACGGCATCGCGGAACGTAACACGGCGTAACGTAACACGCCGTAACGTGACGTGACGTGACGCGAGTCGGCGTTGTGTGACGACAATTGCAATCACCTAGCTTCAGAGCGAGAAGCTGGAACCAATTCGAAGCTTGTTCTTGGTCAAAGCCAGTTTGCATACAGACGCGGGGAGAGGGCTGACGGATTTAAAAATAGCAGAGGCGCGCCTTTCGTACAGATAGGCGCTGCTCAGCGGCAGCGCGCAGCGCGCCAGTAGCGCCTGCTTCAGGCGGCACAGTGGAGCCTGCAGCAGCGGCGGCGGCGACGGGCCGGCGGCCGCTGCCGGCTGCGGCCTGGCACCTGGCTTGCCTGGTACCGGCGGGGCGGGCTTAACGGCAGCCTCTGCGCCCAACTCCTCTGCTGCCGCGAGCTCCTGCTGCCAGCAGAAAACAGCCTGTCAGGTTGCAGGAGCCCCTTTGCGACCGCCGCAGCCTGGTTCCCTGCACAGAGCAGCCGGTGCAGCTTCTGAGCTGCTCTCGCGCTTCCAAAAATCGCCGCGCCTTGCTCCCAGTAAGCAGCTTGTCGACTTGCAGTGGCGCAGCACGTGCCAAGCACCCGCTGCAAGAGGCCCCAGGCTTCTCTTTGACAGACAAAAAATGAGGTTCGGGTGCCCGCCTGCAGGGATGCCGTGGGCGGCGGCCGCAGGATGTTGCGACTCACGAGCTCCTCCAGCAGCGCCTCGTCGATCCAGCCGGCCTACCGCCACTCCAAGGTTCAGTGTCCGAGTTTGACCAAGGTTCAAGGTGCGTGTGCGCAGCCGCCCGCCGCTCTGCCGGGCGCCTCTGGACCCACAGCAGGGCGCGTTTTTTCGTCGCCGCTTCTGCCACCTGTGTCTGCGTCCTTCAGCCCAAGCACGCCAGGCAGGCCGCCCGCAATTCAAACCACCATTTGAATTCGAAATTGGAGTGAATTTTGAATTTGAAATGGTCTGGCGTCGCACGGTGGGGTCGGGGCGTTTTTTCGGTGCGGCTGCGGCCTCCTGCCCCGCCTTGCCAGCCTTGCCAGCCTGGCCAGGGGCCTTTCCCGCGGCAGCGGCGGCAGCAGCTTTGGCCGGCTTGGGCTCCTGGCCCCTGCCCTTTCCGGCAGGCTGGGCGGCGGCGGCTGCGGCGGCGGCGGCCTTCTGCTCCGCTTCGAATTTCTCCTGCGGCGGGCGCGGCCGGTCTGAGTGAACTGCCAGCGGCTGGCAGAGGGCACGCAGCGAGCAGCCGCAGCCTTTGACATGCTCCCCGGTGGGTTTGGGCAGCCAAGCTGCTTGACACGCAGCCAGCACACCTCAATTAGTCGTGTCACCAGCAACGCAGCAGATTTTGCCAGTTTGAGACTGAGTTCTTCTTGGGGGAAGAGCCTGGGAGGCTCTGAATGGCAGGATTCGGGTCATGTCACTTCTTTCCAGTCATTTTGTCAAGACCGCACGAACAAAGTGATGAAAACGATCGCCCGCTCAGCCCCCAGGCCCAGCATGCAGCCGTGCGCACACCCTGAGGCCCGCCAACTCAGCCCGCATCTCCGCGTCCGTCGCCCGCCTCACATTTTCCGCCAGCACCGGCCGCAGCTTCTCCCGCAGCGCCGCCTCCTGCACCTCTTGGTCCTGCCGCGGCTGCCAGCGGGCCGCCAGCGCGGCCAGAGCCGCCTGCAGCTCCCCGAGGCCTGCCTTTGGAACCTCCAGCCGCGCGGGGCCCTTGCCTGGCAGCGGGCGGCGGCGGCAGTGATGAGTCATGCGCTTGCCAGGCTTGCACCTTAACAGGCTGGCAGCATTCACACCACCGAAATCGGGCTGCTTGCTCGCTGTTCGAGCCTCATGCCGGGCTGCAGCCGAGGCAAAGTCTGTATGCATTTCCAGTTCCATTTTTTGGAGAGAAAGAATATGACTATTGAATCCAGATGTGAGGTCGTTCTGAATCACATTGTTGGCTCAGCAGCCGGAGGCGACGCTGAGAGGCATCTGGGGTGCGGGGCCACGAGCCGGATGGGGGAAGGCGCCGCTGCCAGCCCACCTGCTTTGCCCCTGGGGGCCGCGGCAGCCGGCGCAGCCCTCGGCTGGCCGCCCGCCTTGCCCTGGCCCTTGCCCGCGGGCGCCGGCGGCTGCGCCAGCGCAGCCAGCGCCGCCGAGCCGCCCGCCTCCTCGGCAGGCAGCTCCGGGAACGCGGCCGGCTGCTGCTGCAGGCTGGCCACCAGCCACTGCGTGATCTGCGGCAGCAGCAGCAGCTCTAATTGCAGTCTATGAGCAGAGAGTCTGTTGACACGCTTGCATGCCTTGCGGAGCAACAATGCGCCAGCGCTGCGCCGTCACGGTTTTCTTTCTGAGCCACCGAGTGCGAGTCCAGCAGGGCTTCTTGCTTGCTTCTGGCTGATCTGGTCTGTCAAAAGCACCGCTTCTGGGGCCCGTAAGCGTCGGCACAACAGCCGGGGCTGCGACACACACAGGACGGACGCACTCACTCTTCCTTGTCAGAAGGGGGGGGAGAGCCCTGCCTGGTCCCGGACAGCCTGGCGCAGCGCCGGCCCCTCCTCCCTCTCCAGCTTTTCGTACAAACGCCGCGCCAGCGCCTCGTGCTCCGCCTGGAGCGCGCCCTGCGCCAGCTTCCTGGCAGCTGCCTGAGCCGCGTCCTGCTCCATCAGCGCCTCCGCCCCCTCCTGCTTCGTCAATACTGGGGCTAAAGTTTCGGAAATAGGGTTTGGGGTCGAGATCAGAACCCTAAAACGAGCTCGGACGGCGGGCGGGAACTGAGAGGGTGCTCACGGGCGGCCGCGGCCAGAGCAGCTCGAGCCCGTCTGGGCTCTCTGGCGGCGGCTGCAGCGGCGGGGACGCAGGCGCCAGCGCCTGCAGTGGCTGGGCAAAGTGAGGCGTCCTGAAAGCCGGCAGAAGAGCCTGCTTGGGACTGGGGGAGGGGCTGCCTGCTCTGGCGCCGGCTGGGCTGCAGCCGCGGCGGCGAGTGCTGCCTGCTGCTTGGCGGTGTCTTCGGCAACGGCCTGCTGGTGCTTGGCTGCCAGCTCGGAGATAAGGCTGTCCAGATGCCCCACTTTCTGCACAGGTGGAAGGCCCCTATATAGGGCAACCAAGGCAGGAGCAGCACGGCCTTGTAGAAAGCTGAGGAAGGCTCGCCTGCTGCCGCAGCTCAGCAGATATGCGCAGGACAGGCAGCTGCGCCGCCTCAGGCAGCAGCTGCAGATCCTGCAGGGCCGCCGGGATGCCTGGCAGCTGCTCGCCAGTGGCGCCCGCCTGCAACCCAGTCGGCTGGTTTCCCCAGCCAGCCAAGTGCCGGGCATTGGGCAGGCGCCAGGCGCGGCTGGGTGCCTGACCAGGGCCTGGCGGACTGTCAGCGCCCTTGCGCAGACCGCCTCTAGCAGCGCCCGCATCTCTGTCAGCCGGACGGCAGGCGCAAAGATCTGGTCCAGCGACGCCTCGAGCTCGCTGGCAGCGCGCGCCCATTGCAGATACAGGCGGCACAGGCCGGCCTTGTCCTGTGGACGGGGGCAGTCGCTGACGGCGGCTGAGCAGTGGTGGGCGGCTGCGTCGGCGTGGGAGCTGGCAGAGTGAGCGAACCAGGAACACGGGCTTGCCCTCCGGGGGGCCCTCAGTCTCCAACAGGCCCTTGACGAGAGCCACCGCCGCCTGCCACCGGTCCTCGTACGTCCTGCGGTCGGACAGCAGGTGCCATCTGCGCAAAGTTGGAAGCGCAGCGGCAAGTCCAGCCCCCCGTCACCAAGACGTACTTTGAAGACATAATGTGCTGTCAATATGAGGCCGCGCCAGTTGGCAGAAATCGGCGCGGGCGCGTCCGTGATAGCGCAGACATGCGCTGATGGACTTCGCCGGTGATTGCGCGTGGCGGTGCCGCGCGGCTGTCCTACGGGCAAGAAGTCCCGGCAGCAGGAGGCTCAGAAGCTACGCTGAACGCGGCGCATCATGGTGTTTTCGGGTTCGACAAAACCGGCACTACCCCTCCCGGGCGCGCGCACACACCTGGCTCTGCTCGCGTTGTCGCGCTTTGACGACGACGCGACGCGACTGTCCGTGTCGAGCCAGCACCAGTCGCTCAGCAATTTAATCGACCAGTCGCGTGTGCGGTCGCCGTCGCGGCGCTGCATTCTCCGTGCGCGGTAATCGGAGCGTGACTGCCTCCCCGACAGCGGATCCGAGACGCGGCCGCTCCCTGCGGCAGAGTGTGCTCCTCGAACGGCACCATTGCCGTCCCACCTGACGGTGGCGGTCGAGGGAGGGGCGGCAGGGGACCCTCCGGCCCGGCGAACCGTCCTTCCCCGTCCAGCGCCTGCGGACGATTCCGGACCGGACAGCACTGCCGTGAGTGTGGACGACCGGAATGGGCAGCCGCCCGGTCCGCGCCGGCCGGGCGCTTCGCGCCGGCGCGCACGCGGCGTTGTTGCTCGCCGCATGCTTCGGCACCGTTTACGGCCGCGGTGAGTCTCGTGCTGCCCGCGCTAAAGCGCCACCTGTGTGACCAACACTATTGCCTGCATCATGGCGTCCTGGCAGCGTCAAAGCAAGCCCCTGGCCGCCGGATCACATCCAGCTGTCTGCCGCCGGGCCGTGCGGTGCTGAGCGGCGCCTCGCGTTCCAGCTGGGTGCCGCGATGAGACCGTGCGGACGAGCTTTAGATCAAAAAATCTGCATTGCTCATGTCACAACGCCTGCGACCGCTCGCTGCAGGCGCGCGGGGCACTGGGTCGCCAGTCCCGCATCATCGCTCGACGGCGGAGTACCAGCAGCTGCTGAGCCAAATACACGTCGACCTGGCGCCCTGGCAGCAGTCGGGAATCTCCTTGGAAATGGTGGAGCGCACGTACTGCACCAACTTTGAGAAGACGTTCCGTTTTCAGGCATGCGCCCGATTTCGGACCAACACGCTTCTCTCACAGGCCCTGCCCCGACCCCTCTGAGCCACGGCGACTGCGAGCAGGTTATCGACGGCGAGATGTTCATAGCGGGCGAGTTCAGCGGCTTCATGGAGTTCAATCGCATGACCAAGGTTCGCCCTTCTCACCAAAAATGCAGTGGGTGGCAAGCAGGAGGAGAAGCAAGCATCGGTCTGTGCGGCGTCTGGCTGCTCGAATCCAGCTCACTGTCGCCATTATGTCAGCTGCTTGCGAGCCGAGTCGTCGGGGATGTCCGCAGCTGTGGCTGCTGGACCTGGCCAAGCACTACCGGCTGCCAGACGTCGACTTGGTCATCTCAACGGCGGACGGCTGCCCAGCCGAGGACCATTTCCATGGCAACTGGTCCCGCTGCGACCGCCTGGTGCGCCTCCCCCAGCCCTGCCGGCAGGGTTGCGAGCTGGCGGCCAGCGCCACACGCCGCTCAAAACACAGCGAACCCGGCAAGCCTGACACTGCTCTCCCAGACGTAAGGGTGCCGGAAGCCTGCGGCTCCCAGGCTGCTCTCAGCGGCGGGGTCGGAAGCACGCCCTGCTGCCACGGAGGGCTCCGCCGCAGGGCTGTCCTCATGACTAATGGTGCCGCCGCCTGCAGTCGCCGCTGCTGACTTTCGACAGGCTGGACGACCAGCTGCACTGCGTGCGCTACCCCGACCACACGATGTACTCATGGCCCACCGCGGGGCTGCCCTCCTGGGAGGACGTCAGGTGACCCCTTCCGCCGGATTCTCTAGGGTTCAAGATGGGGTTAGAGAGTAGGGTATGTAGGGTTAATCGCCAGGTTGGGAATCCATGGAGCAGCGCGGTGGCTCGGGTCTCGAGGCTCGGTGGAAACCTGCGGGCAATGCTGCGAGATTTCAGCAGATGGCGCTGGGAGGGGGGGAGCGGGAAGCTGAGCAGAAGCTGCTGTGATGCTGCGCTGACGTGGTGGTGCCTGAACCTCAATCTGCCGGGGCTGCAGGATGATGATGGACATGAACCAGCCGACACCCTGGCAGGACCGCTCAGAGACGCTGGTGAGGCTGTCTGGGAGCCCCCCCCCCCCCCCCCCCCCCCCCCCCCCCCCCCCCCCCCCCCCCCCCCCCCCCCCCCCCCCCCCCCCCCCCCCCCCCCCCCCCCCCCCCCCCCCCCCCCCCCCCCCCCCCCCCCCCCCCCCCCCCCCCCCCCCCCCC
>BHFV01000664.1:270-16045 GCA_003568905.1 Trebouxiophyceae sp. KSI-1
GGGGGGGGGGGGGGCACCTGCTCCAGTTTGGCGACCAGCTCCTCGACGCGAGCCAGCAGCTGGCGGTTGGTCTCCTGCAGCCGCGCGTTTTCCGCCAGCAGCTCGCCCACTCTCCCCGACAGCGCCTCGCACTCGGCCTGCTTGCGCAGCCGCGAGCGGCGCGCGGACTCGCGGTTCGACTGCTTCCGCCGCAGCTTCTTCACCTCCCGCTCGTCCTGCGGCGACCAGCAGTGTCAGCAGCAGCGGTTCCACCCTGGAAAGCGAGCCTCACAACCTCGAGAGCAGGCGCGGGGCGCGCAGGGTGGGAAGCCACCTGCAGCCCGCCGGCGCCGGCCAGGCTGTGCACCGAAGCGGAGGCGCCCAGGCCGCGCGCCTCGCCCTCGCCGCCGAGCAGCGCCAGCGGCACCTCGCTGCCGGGCTCCGAAGCCGGCGAGCGGGAGTCGGAGGCGCGGCTGCCGTCTGCATCTGCCCTCGTCTCCGAGGAGGAGCGCTCCCGCCGCTGCCGCTTCTGCGCGCCGCCGTCCTGATCCAGGCAAGGACAGGCAGCTCGAAGGCCCCGGTTCGATGGCGAAACGGCTACCGGCCCGGAATGCAGTGGCGAGCGGTACCTCGCTGGGCCGCTGCTCCTTGCCAGTCGGTGCGGCCGGAGGCAGGCCTCCGGGCATCCCGGAGTGCGCCAGCGCCTGCGCCGGCGGCATGGCACCCGGCACGAAGGGGAACGGCGCTGCAAGGGTGCTCATGCCGCTCATCAGCTGGGCATTGTACAGGAAGCCCGGCTGCGGGCAGCGACGACCGTGCTCAGTGCCACCGCGGCGTCTCCAAGCGCAGCGTGACTGATGGCAGCGCGCTCATAGCCGCGGGGCTCGTTGAAGCGGCTGGGTCCCAGTGCGCATTGCCCAAGGACGCCAGGTATAGCAACGGCTCGGAACCAACTGCGGCCGGATGTTCCGCGCGTGCCGGAACAGCCCATCATGGCAGATATCAAGCAGGTCTACCGACTGCCACGCGCGCTGCGCGTCGCACGCGCTGCGAGCCGAGACATCTGAGGCGAGACCCCACTCACCGCGAACTGCGCCGCGTTGGCGTAGTACGCGGCCAGCTGGCCGGGCGGCAGGAAGCCAGGCGTCTGGGCACCCTTGAGCAGCGCCTGCTGCATGCCAGCCACGCTCTGTGCCCATTGCGCGGCCGCCTCCGCGGACACCGCCGCATCTGCGGAAACCGCCGCAGATGCCGCGCCCAGCGTCGCCTGGCCACTCTCGACCATGCCGACAGCTTTCGGCGGGTCGCCGCGCAAGCGTCAGAAGTCAGAAGATCTGCTGCCAGCTCGGCACCGCATCCCCCTCAAAACCCTGAGGTGCTCAAACGCACGTGTCCCGTGGCCCCCTTGCCAGCGGTTCCACCTGTTCACCCCCACCCAAGACCTCATGCGCACCTATGGCCCAGACGTCCAGCCGCCAGCTTCGGGCCCTGAGCTTATGTTGCCCAGTTCCCCACCGCTTGATATGCGTGGAAGTGTGCGTGGAAGTGTGCGTTTGGTTGCTGCCCAATCAGCCTGGCATAGGCTGGCAAGGGCTGTAACCCTTCCTTCCTTCCTTCCCGTGCCGTGTTGGTGGCCCGTGCCGTGTTGGCTAGTGCTGGGTGTACACATTTGCGCGCTGTCCTGAGGAGCTCTGTCCCGAGGACGACATCAGTGAAAGCAATTAAAGCCTCTACACCTGCTCCTCTGCCGCCACCACTACCCGCTGCATCTCGCTCTCCCGCGCCGCAGCGCTGCCCTCCCCAGTGTTCCCCTCACCGGCAGCTCTCCTCCTCGCTATCGCCGAGCCCAGCCACCGCCGCAAGGCGCCCGCCCGCGCCCTGCATGACAGGAACGCTGTCAGTCACACGACCCGGCTGCAGGCCGGGTGCTTTGGGACACCAAGGCAGTGGGCAGTGGGCGCACCGCAGCTGCTTGCAGCCCTGCAAGCAGCAGCCGCCCAGCAGCTCCAGGCGCGCCTCGGTCCGGTCCAGATTGGCGTGCAGCCAGGAGGCGCAGACGGCCAGCAGGGCCGTCCACAGCGCAGCCCGAAAGCCGGCGTGCAGGTCCCGGCGGGCATCCTCGTGCGTGTAAGCCGTCGCTCCTGCACCTGTCCCGGGGGAATCACAGCCGCTTCAGCGCTCCCAACGGACGGCTTCTGTCATTCGACGACAGCTCCGTGAGATGGAGAGGCAGAGAGTCCCTCACCGCCGGCGCCGACGCTGGCAAACAGCTGCGGGTTGTAGCGGTTGAAGCAGATGTCTGTCCAGGTGGCGTTGCCGCTCGCGTCCTCCGCGAGGCGCTCGCACGGGATGGTGACTTGCATCGCGAAGAAGCTGCCGTCCTGCTCATCCGCTGGCGGCTGCTCCGCATCCGCGGGGCTGGTCGCATTGTAGCTCAGGTCGACCAGACAAAGAGGCAGCCCCCACTGAGCCTGCTGCCCGGCCGGGTAGGCATACACACGCTCCACCTCCGCTAACGTTGTCTGCGAGGCGAGGATCAAGTGGGAGGTGTCAGAAAGGCGTGCGAGGCACAATGCGAGATACAAGCGCTGCAGAGGGACAGAACGCGCGCCTCATTGCAGGCGTACAGGTCGCCAAAGAGGCCCTGAGACACAAAGTAAGCAGCGGAGAGGAGGCTGAAGACGATGCCCAGGTTCAGGAAGTACAGCACGCTGCTGAGGAGCACGCGCACGGGGCTGTCTCCGCTCAATCCGTTCATTATTATTCCTGATAAGATGCAGCAGCAGGACTCGTTGGGAGCGGGCGCCACATCTCACGCCTGCACACACAATTAACCACGCAGGCCTCAGAGCGCGGCAACACGGGTCCCTCGGGCACCCAAAGCAACCCCCCTCCGCTGCTACTGAAACAAGCAAGCGAGTAGCCCGAGAGTTGCTGGAGGAGCTGGCTGCAGGTACCGCATTCTTGGGGCTGACCCACCTGCGCCGCGCCGTCCTCCGCCACCGCGTCGGCCACACTCTGATACCACACGTATGCACTGCCGTTGTGCCAGGCCCCGAGCTACTTTCGACAGCGGTGCCCTCCTGTGGGATGCGCTCCAAAGTCTTTCCTCAGACAGCTTGTTGGCTTGCAGCAAGATGACAGAGCACGACGGAGTCGCCAAGTTCGCTTTGACTTCTGGCCTCTGCCTCTGCAGAGGTGCTCGCCCTACTGAGTTGCAGGTTGGCACATGCTCCATGCTCCATCACCTGCCGTCATCCGTCATGCACTTCGGCATGGAGCACCGCGTATTAAGACTCGAACCGGAGGTGCTGAGGTGCTGTCCTTTGCTCAGGCACAGCGACAGCTATCGATGCTTCGACAACAGCTGCAGCAGGAGGCACCACGGCAGCAGGCGGCTCCGTCGCCTCCTGCTCAGGCGCAGACTCGCGCAGCGCAGCCTGCAGCGCAGGCAGCAGGCGCGGCAGCTCCGGCAGGCAGGCCAGCGGCAGGCTCATGCCGTCAAAGGCGACCACGGCGCCGCCGGCGGGACCGGACTGCAGCCCGGGCGGCAGCTTCGGGTAGCGCTGGCTGAAGTGCGTGAGCACCGTGCGGAAGGCGCCGCAGTCGGACGCCGCCTGCAGCGCCTCGGGGACGGTCGAGTGCCGCTTGGCCACCGCCTGCAGGCCAAGCAGGCACCGTTCGCAGCGCAGCAGCAGCAGCACGATACTCTGGAGTGGGGCTGACTGGGCGGGGAAACGAGTGCGCTGTGGTGCAGGCGGGGCAGGGGCGGGCCTCGTGGGCCAGGCCAGCGGCAAAGGTCGCCTCGTGCACCAGCAGGGCGCAGCCGGCCGCCGCGCGCGCCAGCCGGGCGCAGGGCCGCGTGTCGCCGCTGAACGCGAGGCTCCAGCCGGCGCCGGAGCGCAGCACCAGGCCCCACGCGTCCGAGCAGTGCTGCACGGGCACAGTCGCCAGCTGGGCCAGGCCTGCAGGCCGCAGACGCCCCGCCCTCAGCGCCCGGCCCGCCTCTCACCGAACCTGCGGCCCTCACATTCAACAGCCACCCTGCTTGTTGGCATGCGCCGCTGGCACCGGCCTGCGGCCGGCGGGCTGGCGGAGCCGGACCCAGGGCTGCCATCGCCGCCTGCAGCTCGGGGGGCGGCGGCAGGCGCGCGGCGCGGCCGCAGGCGAGGAAGCTGTAGCGCAGCCGCGCGGCGGGCTGCAGCTCCGCCAGCCAGCGCTCGGCGGCCAGCGGGCCGACGACCTGCCGACCGCCGCAGCCCCTCAGCCCACTCGCCTCCCCCTCGGCCCCTGCGGGCTCTGGTCGCAAACCATCCTCGGGCCTGGGCGGCAGCTTGCAGGGGCTGGCCGCTTGGGGCCCGGCAGCCGCACGGGCGGCCATCCCACACGAGGCACGGCTGATTCCGGCTGCACAAGAAAATTCGGACTGACGAATCTGTATGTGATTTCTCCGGCTTGGCCTTGCGATGCACGGGAAGCAGCCGAAAAGAATGCGCGTTTCACATTTGGCGAATAGCTAGGAGCAAACCTAGCGCGATTAGCACCAGATTGATTGATTTAGTTTTGGTGTCATTTACAGGCGAGGGGGGGAAGTGGGTCACCAGCAGCGGCGGGCAGGCCGGCGGCCGCGCTGCCAGGATGCCCGGCAGGCCCAGCAGGTGGTCTGCGTGCCGGTGACTCACGAAAACCAGCGCCAGCTGCGACACCTGCATCCGGGCGCGGCCGCAGTCGGCCAGCTGGGAAGGGAGCCAGCAGCCCAGGCAGACCGCTGCCTCCCCATCCGGTCACTAGAGGCAGTCGCAGAGCCTGCCAGCGCCAGCCGGCGGCGTCACTGGACTGAAGCTTTCGAAAGGCGGAGGCTGACGATGCGCACCGCTTGCCTGGCACCGGCCGAGCCGTGCAGCCGCACCAGCTGGCCCCACACGCCCTCCCCAGCCTCCAGCAGCGCGCCCGGGCGGCCGGGCCCCAGGCTCAGGTGCATGCCGCTGGGGCCTCGGTGCTTGGACGGCTCCGCGCAGCCTGTGCCCAGGAAGGTCAGCCGCGGCGCCTGCGTGCTGGCAGCCCGCCTGCCTCAGCTGCGCCGCGTGCCATGCGACTCGCGCCCGGCGCAGCCTGTTGCCCGCCTCTGCCTCACCTCCGAGTCAGTGCCGCGTTGCCGTGCGCCTTCTGCCACACGCAGCTGCTCGTGCGGCTGCGTTGGGCCGGGCTCGGCTGTTGCATTTGGCGGCGCGCTGCGTCCACTGGAGGGCTGCGCTGCGGCCGCGGCCGGCTCCGCTGCCGACTCTTCCTCCTCCTCCGGCAGCTCGATGTCCTCCGACTGCCATGCCGGCCTGCCGTCGGCCAGCCGCTGCTGCTTTGCCGGCTGCTGTCCAGATTCCTCACCGAGCAGCCCTGGCGCGCCCATCCAGCCAGAGGGCGGCGGCTTTGCAGCGCCTCTCTGCTGACTGGATTGCAGCAGCTGCTGCTGTGGCGGGCCGCTCACAGGCGCAGCAGCTGCCGGCAGCCGCCACAGGGAGGTGCCCTTCAGGCCGGCCACGATGCCCGCCAGGTCCGGCTGCTGCCTGAGCAGCTCGGCCTGTAGCTCGTCTGCGGCCGAATGCATTGGTCAGCTTCCTGGCTCCTCAAATTCCCACAGCTCTGTGGGCAGGCAGCGGCGGCTGGCCTGGGTCGATGGGCCCTGGGCACTCCGAGTCGTCCTCCTGCAGCCCGCTCTCCGCCAGCCGCAGCTTCAGCAGCAGCCTGGCCTGCACCGCCCGCCCGGCCGCAGCAGTCGCGGCAGCGCCCGCGTCTGCGCAGCAAGCCCATGACTCAACCGACGGCCCCACAGCGAGGCAGCTCGCGGGTGGGTTGCCCACCTCGTGCTCCCCATCGCCTCGCCGATTGCATGCGTGCGAAGTCACAGGAAAGCAGCCAGCAAGCAGGAGAGTTCGCCTGCTTGCCAGGGCGTGTCCTGCCCACGGCGCGCCAGGCACCCTGCCACATCCAAACTGGCCAGTGGGAGGGGTCCAGCTTGCCCTCCTCCCACCGGGTCCGCAGCTCATGCCCCTGCAGGAGTCTCAGGACGGCTGCAGCGCCCACACGCGGGCTGCTGCAAGGCATGGGGCCGGAGGCTCGCCTGGGCGCTGCAGCGCGTGCGGCAGCGGGAAGAGGACGGGCGAGAGGCAGTGCAGCCGCGCGAGCGCCCGTGCTGAGGAGTGGAAGCCCAACGCTCCGCTCCCACAGCACACCTGGCGAGCCGCCAGCGCAGGGCCTTTGCTCAGCGTTTAAACACACCCTTCCAGGTCGTGGGCAGAGCAATCAAACTCACCCTTGCAAATCGTGGGCAAAGCGTTCAAACACACCCTTCCAGGTCGTGGGCAGAGCATTCAAACACACCCTTCCAAGTCGTGGGCAAATTACAGCTGCGGCAGCAAAGCTGGTTTGGCTGTAAGCCGCTCACCTGCTCGCCCGGTAGCTGGCAAAGCCAGGCCTGGTAGGCTGCCGAGTGCGCCACCGCAGCTGGCGAGAGATGCACCACGGCCGCGAGCCTGCGCTGCAGGCGACAGTGCTGTCAGACCCGCAGTGCCGCCAGCAGGGTCCAGTCCAGGTGGCTTGGCTGCGGGCGCGCCTGCCCGGCGGCAGCCTGCTGAAGACGGGGTGCGAGCGGATCTGGGCCAGCTGCTTCCGACAGCTGCACTTGACAAACAGCAGCAGCTGGCCGCGCCGGCGCACCCAGACCGCGTAACCCCACATCTGTGGCCCCACGCCTGCACACGCCAGGCAGCGGCTCAGCGTGAAGCAGGCCTTCCGAAGTTCTGGCAGGCAGGGGGCTGAGAAGGGGCTGCAGGAGCGGGGTGCTGCAGCCTGAGTGCTGTCTGAGGACCCACCGGCAGCCGCCGGTCCGACGGCCGATCGGATGAACACTGGGTTGCTGCAGCCGGGCGCCTGCGTCTCTGCTGTCGCTGGCGCGGGCCCCTGGGCTCCACTGCCTGGCCTGGCAGCAGCTCTCTGCTGGGAACCACTCGCTGGCCCCGCCGGGCCGCGGCCGGCTGCCAGGGTCGCCAGCACATCATGCGCCGCGACCCCGCGCCTTGCCAGCAGGCTGTCCAGTGCCGCGAATTTGCCGCTCCTGCAAGGGGGATCACCTCAGAACAGCCTGTACAGGGGATCACCTCAGAACAGCCTGTAAAGGGGCTGCTGAGAACAATGCTCGGCTCTAGACAGAGCGTCACTGGGGGCTGCTTCCGCCGTCCTCATCGCCGTCCGAGCTGCTGCTGCTGCTGCTGCTCTCTTCGCTGGCTGCCGCCGCTGCAGTGGAGGCTGCCGGTGCTGCGGCTGTGCTGGGAGAGGCGGCCAGAATGCCCGACTCCGGGGCGGTGAACCAAGCAGGCGGCTGCCACGCCAGCGGGCTGCCTGCCAGCGGCAAGAGTGCCAGATACTCGTCCTGCAGCCGGAAAGCGCGGTGACGTCTGCGCTGGTAAGCTGCAAATTCATGGCAATTCTGGGGTCGAATTCCATGCGCCTGCGTGAGAAGCAGCCCGTCTGGACGCTCTTGTGCTGGTGTGCCGACCAGCAGGGTGCCCACCTCGTACACTGCCCGGCAGACGGCCGGGTCTGCATCACTGGCCACCAGCCGCGGGTGCCGCCAGCTCATGAAGTGCGCCAGGCTGGTCGCAGCAGCAACCGTGCCTGCACGGATCAGCTCTGCTGCGTAAGGCACCTACTACAAGAGCAGCCGGCTCCTGGCACACGCCGTCCGAGGCAGATGGCCGTGCCTGGCGGCCCGAGCAGCTCAAACTTGCCATGCCCGTCTTGCCGAAGGCGCATGATCAGTCCGCCCAGACCACCCTGTACCATGCCAACCCCTTCAGGTGCAAGCAGGCGTGGAGGGATGCTCAACTGCGAAGGGGCAGCGGTGAGCACACCATGTCAGCAGGGCGAGTAGAGAGGCAGGCCACCGCCCGCAGCTTGGCACCTGGTCTGACGCGATGCTCGAGCACCAGACGTGAGAGTCCCTCCGGCACATTGATCAGGTACTGCACGCAGTGGCGACGCCCGAACCATGCTCAGTGCAGACCGCATGTGCTTGTCCACTACAGCGTCAATAGAAGCGTATTGAGAGGATGCAGAATTGCGAATCGATGCGTACCTGAGCGCCCTTTTCGCCACCCGCCGTCAGCAGCACGCCGGCTTCCACACCGTCTGCCTCCGCGCAAAACATCTGCATCTCCAGCTCTGCGGCGTTCGCTGCAGGCGACATTGTTGCTAGCTCCAGATCGTTACGTGTATGCCACTCTAATCATCTTTGCTGTATTTGTATTCGCTTCCGGCCAGCCGCCGATGCCATTCGCTTTCGTTTTCGCATGCCGCCCAAGCCGTTTTCACTAGCCGCTTAAGCCGGGCTGCTTCACTCATGCCACGAGACTCTTGCGCGCTCTCAGACAGCAGCACTGCTCCGATCATATTGGAGCCACATTCTCCAGGTTGCAGGAACACATGCTCAAAATCAAGTTAGGTCATGTCGGCAGCGGACAGCGGCAGCCAATCAGGCGCTCACAGTGCGAGCCCCCTCCTGGTCCAGGCGGGAGACGTGCGCTGAATTGACCTCCAGCCCGCCCTCGGTCGTGAAGGCACGGACCATCGCATCGGCCACCCGCTCTCCCACTGCCGCGTCAGCCACGACTGCCACACAGGTCGGCCCTGCGCCGCTGATGGTGCAGCCAAACGCGCCTGCAGCCATGCCTTCCTACCATCAGAACCAGACAAAAGGCATTCCTGGGTGTTTTGGAGCAGGCAGGAAGAAGGCGTGCCGGCCGCAAGGGCAGCTGCCTTGACAGCAGCAAAGCCAGGAATGAGCGGCCCACGCACGGGCTCCACGATGACGTCCGAATCCAGCGCCTGGCCCAGCTGCCGCGCGTCGCCCAGCAGGATGCCGGCCACCTGCTCGCCACGGAAGCGCGACTCAGTCCTTGCCGCCTTGCCAGCAGGCTCCTCCCGGCCAGGGTAGGCTCTGGAGATGGCAGGCACGGGAGCCTTGCCAGCGAGGCGCCCTGGGCACAGTTGGTGACGGTCGCGCTCATGGGCACCAGCTGCGGCAGCGCCGCCCGCATCTCCTTGGTTGGCGCCTCGAACTTGGGGTTGACCAGCACCAGGCTCAGGTCGCCCGGAAACGGCAGCCGCTGCACGTCCAGCGGCTCGCAGCTCCTGCAGTGTCACTCCCATCCTGGGCTAGTGCTTTGCCGTTTGGATTCAAACACAGACTCGGCACAGCCGGGCCGAGTATTTCAAAAAAGTAAAAATTTGTATGCAGTCTTAACCGGCAATTCAGCCCAAGACAAGGTCCGCATTACAAGCTGCAAGGAGACGGGCCTGATGAGGACAAAGCCGCCGAGCAGAGCGGGCGCAATGTTGTCTGCATGGTACCCACTGACGGTCGCCTCAGACGTCAGGCCGGGCAGAATCAGCTGCTCCTTGGTGAGCGGCGCGCCGAAGAGTGCGTTGACGGCCCAAGCGCCGGCGGCCGCGCTGGCCGCGCTGCTGCCCATACCACTGCCGAGCGGCAGGCCCTGCGGTGCCACACACGCCTGGTTTCGCGCCTCCCTTGCTGCCACTGCAGGCATGTCTTGATGACAGAGCCGTGCAAGGAGGGCCAGCACCTTGTCGAGCCGCAGGCTGACGCCGCAGGAGGGTCGGCCGAGCAGCTTGAGCGTCTCAAGCGCGGCGATGCCGACGCAGTTCTCGGCGGCTACTCGGGAGAGGCGGCCGCCGTCGCCCACAATGTCCTCGATCACCACCTCGCCCGGCCGGTCGGGCAGCACGGTGGCCGTCACGGTGTCTCCTTGTCCCTGCAGCGCTCCACTCGGACGAACCTCGGGGCCTGGCGGAAGGACGCAGGCGGCGGGAGCGGCGGGGGCGTTCGAGCGGAGTACGCACATCGACTGCGCAGCCGAGCCAGTCAAAGCCGGGCCCCAGATTAGCGACGGTCGCCGGTGCGAACGCGCGCACGCTCTCGGCGACCGGTTGCCTTTGCTCGCCGCCAGCGGTGCCAGCTGCCGGCGCCCCGGGGGCAGAGGCGCTGCAGATGAGGCGTTCATGTTGGCAGGATGAGTATAGCGTGGGGAGATTGGCGATGACGGTCTGCCGCTGCCAGCCGCGGGCGATGCATGCTCGCTGGGGCCGGCATGCCCAGCGTTCCGGCGGCCGTTCATAGCTGGTCGACGCGCCAGCCGAGCCAAGCAGGCGACATGCGACGTCCGCCATTGTATTACTCGCACAGGATTTGTGTTGGCACTGCACTGCACAGCCTTTTTCTTGTCGGCACCCGTTCTGTGCTGGCAAATGGCGGCCAGTGACGACGACTGATGCGGGCGAGCTTTGGCAGAGCCGGGCTGCCGGATCACTGCTGCCTGCTGCGCACGGCGACCTGCAACCTGACCCGTCATTGGCGGTTCGAAGCCAGACCGCCGTCTGCGCGGCTGCACGACCATCGCCGATTGAGGGCGCCGTCAAAGACGAAACGTCTCTGTGAGAATCTAGTGGTGCCATCATTTGGACGCGCCGACGGCGCGGTCCGGGGGTGCATGTCGGCCCATGCCGCCCAGGAGGGTGCTCCGCCCGCTGACAGTAGCGACAGCCAGCCGGCAAATCAGCAGGACACCATCATACAGGTACTTACCGCCCCATATTGCACTGAAGAGGTGCAGGCGCAAGTTCGAGTGCCTGAATAGTTCAAGATGCGCGGCCTGTGTGCAGTACGTGGTGCTACGGCGCGACCTGTACACGGAGATGAAGTGGCCGCTCGGCAGCGTCGTCGCGCAGGTGTGATCGCAGGATACGTACTGCCCAGGCTCGCCCGCCCAGCAGACGGCCAACTTGACTGCCGGCCGCAGGCCTGCCACGCGTCCACCGCTGCCCTGTGGAGCAGCCGTGAGGAGGCTGCCACAAGGCAGTATTGTGCGCCGGGCGCGCTTGAAAACATGCACAAGGTGCCGCTCTGGGTCGATCGGGCTGAACAGTGCGCTCGCGAGACTTCCGACACAGCAATGAAGCCGTACCCTGGCGCTGGCCCGCAGGTGGTGCTGGAGGTGAAGGGCGAGACGCAGCTGCGCAACCTGGCGGCCAAGCTGACCGAGGCGGGCGTGGCGCACAAGCTGTGGGTGGAGCAGCCGGAGGACTTTGCCACCTGCCTGGCCAGCGCGCCCGCGCCCAAGAGCAGCGTCCAGCCGCACTTCAAAAAGCTCAAGCTGTGCAGCTTCTGACACTCGTGATTCTCCTGCGCTCGTGCTCTGCCCAATTTTGTCGCTGAGCCGCTCTCACAACGCTCCTGGGCACAACATCTGCGCTGGCACAGCTTGCAGAAATCCCTTTGCTTGCGCCGCTGTCACTGCCAACGACTCATTGGAGTGCCTGTGAAAGCATAAAAATGAATCCTGCGCTTCAGGCCGCGCAAACGAGCAGAAAAGAAAGGCTCAGAGGCAACGCATGCAGTCAACAATCATTCAAGCGGCGTGGGCAGCTACCAACAAGAGCTTGGCCGGCTGCTTGTTGCGCGACGGCAACGAGGCTGGGCGCCACTGCTCGGGCAGCTCACTGCAGCAGCACTGCCCCCAGTCAGGACCGCAGCACAAGTCCCCATGAGCAGGCCCTCACACAGCTTGGGAGGCGTGCCTTGGTCAGGTCGTGGTACAGATTCTCGATTTGGGTGGTCACGCTCTCACCAGCGTCCACCTGCGGGCCCTGGGACCGTCTGGCCAGGCGCAACAGCCAATAAAGCCACAGGGAAGCGGCCAGGAGAAGGGCACACCGCCTTGGTCAGAAAAGTCCTGGCAAAGTCGTTCCGGATGGCGCTGGGCTCCAGCCTGCGGATCACAGCGCACATATGTTGCGAACAGCCCGCAAGGAGCCGCTTTGCGCGTCTGCGTAGCGCGCGCGGAGGGCATGGAGAGACTGATGCTGGTAGGGAGGCGGTGGGGCGGCGGAGCGGCGTACGCAATGGCGCCCTGCTTCTTCAGCGCGCCCAGCACGAGTGACGTGATGACGACCTGGCCCACGGTGTACGATAGCCAGCTCATCGATTTGCGCTTCTGCGAGCAGTCGCGGGCTGTTGCACCAGCTGCGCCGGTGTGGCACCTGCCGGCTCACTTGCGCACGTCTCCACTGGCGGTAATAGGATTTGGCTTTCCTCAAAGCAACAACCCGCGGCACCTCCTCGCCAAGGGGCAGCGAGCAGCGGTGGCAGGCACTTGCCCGCGGCCAGAACGACAAATACAAGATCCGCAATATCTCTGCGATTGCGATACTCTGCTCTGCGATCGGTGCTTCGCTGTTCCCGGCTCGCTCCGCCCCGCAACTGCTTCTTTCCATTACATTCCGGAACACAACAATTGCCGAAGAACAGAAGGTGGACGTATCAAGTCTGGAGGTCGACAATATAAGGAACTTGTAGTGCTGTGAAATCAAGCGCACGTCGGCGGAATGGCGACGGGAGACCTGGACGGGAATCTGGAGCGCCTGAAAATGCAGCTGCGCCGAACCAAGCTCGCGGGCGAGCTGGACGAGGCCGGGTGCGTGCCGCAGCGCTCGTGCGGCGTGCTTGCAGCCCTAGGAAGCGACAGCGCAGGCCTGACCGGCAGACCGTCCGCCGCAGGCTCAAGGCGGGAGAACTCGGGGCTGTGGCGCAGGTCTTGCAGCACCTCTTCCTGCGCTTTAGTCGACACGTGGCCCAGGATCTGCTCGACAATGGCTACGAGGTCCGAGAGTCGCCGTGTCTGGAGTGCACCGCATCCGACTTGCATCTTGTTCTATGGGCGTGGTTGGCGTGCTGTAGCTGCAGGGCAAGCCGCCGCAGCGCTTCGCGGAAGCCGCCTTCCGCGTCGCCTGGGAGCACTTTGGCCTGCGGCTGCGGCTGACGCTGCCGCAGCTTCTCGAAAACGTGCGTCACCCGCCCCCGTCCTCCTGAGCTCCCGCCCGCTCGGATGTGGCACTCACAAAGTGACTCGCTCCGCTGCAGGGCTTTGCTGAGCGCAAGGTGCTGCTACTGCACGACCTGACCGTGAAGTGCGCGGCCGCCCACAACGAGGCGGTCAAGCAGCACCGGCTGGCCAGCTCCGGATCGCAGGTGCGTGCCCAAACCGCCAAAGCAAACTTGCACCTCTGGTGCAGCCCAGCCTGCCCAACAGCTCAGCTCATGCCTCCGACTGCTTGCTGCGCACAGGGCCAGCCGCGGCAGGCAGAGGCGTCCTGGCAGCCGCCCGCGCACCCGCAGGCTCGCACTCCCCCGCCAGCTGCAGCAAGCCGGCGGCAGAACGGCTGCACAGATCAGAGCGCGGCTGTCCACCGCAGGCGGCAGCTGTGAGCAGCACCATCATCTGCCACCCGTCTGGCGCAGCTGCCACGACCAGCAGCCGGGAGCGCAGCCAGGCAGGCGGCCCGCCGCAGGTCCAGGCCGCTTCTCCTCGCCATCTCAGAGGGGCTGGCTGAGGCAGCCATTGGCAGGCGCAGGAGGGACAGGAGCCGCCCGGGGAGGGCTGGAGGCACAGGGCAGCCGCTGCTTGGCCTGTCGCTGGCCGCCCAGCCCCTGTGGATGCCATGGGTCAGGCACGGCGCTCCTGCCCCCAGGCACGATGCTCTGCTGCCGCGCTGCCATGCCACGCGCGAACTGTGCCGGCTGCTGCAGGCGGGCGCAGCTGTGGTCGGCTGGCCGCAGCCCTGGGCGGGCGGCACGCCGCAGCTGCCGGGCCGGGCAGAAGGCGCAGCTGAGGCAAGCACCCAGGTCGCGAGCCTGCGAACCTGCCTTGCAGGCTCCCTGTCGGCAGCTGCCTGTCGTTATGGGCTCGAGATGATGGGCTTGCCTGCGACTGCAGACGCTGGCTGCACGCGTGGAGGCGCTGGCGGCGGAGCTGGCCGCCTGCCGCGCGGCCGCCGAGCTGTCTCGGCAGCAGCTGCAGGCGCGAGTGACAGTGCTGGAGACGCGGCTGCGCGCCTGGGAAGGCAGGCTGCCCCCGCCCCGCTGCAGCTTCGAGAACTGCAGCTGGGCAGGGCGGCATACTAAAGCAAGGAGGGCTCGGATCAGGATCTGAAAGCTTACAACATTATGCTGCTCTGCTTTGGACCGCGGCAGAGGCGCCTGATGTCTGCCGGCACCCGCATGGCACGCTCGCACTCTGCCTCGCACCTGGACTGAGCCGGCTCGCTGCCCTGCCGCAGGCGCCCAGCTGCGGCCTGCCTACGGCGCCTGGGCAGCCCGGCCGCAGCCGCCGCCTCTGGCCTTGGAGGCGGCACCTGGGCGGCCGCAGTGGCAGCAGGCCGAGGCGCCGCTGAAGCGCCCCGCCAGCAGCGGCGGCGGCAAGGAGAATTGCGGCAGCAGCGGTGGCACTTGGGCCGGACACGAGACGACGGAGCGGCTGCTGAGGGACATCCACGCGAGATACACTGAGGCGCAGGCGGTGCTGGCGCAGCAGCAGGGCCTCGGCTGACGTCTGCCTTGCATGGCAGCCTGCCCCGCCAGCATGACCCGTTGCCGCGCTGCAGCCGCAGCCTCTACATGCAGGCAACGCCCGCCCTGGTTGCGTGCGAGTGGCATTTCTGGGATTGACACCTGTTCATTAGCCGGCTGTGGTTGTGCAGGCTGCCTGATTGTGCACATGGCTCGCCACTGGGGCCGGGTGAGAGGCACACGAGCAGTGCAAGCTTCCAGATCTGCTGCCCATGCCTCCTGACGCCCTCTTTGCACGCAGTTGGGCACATGCCAGCCGTTCAGTGTGGGATTGCGACGTCGGGAAAAAGGGACACATCGCATCGGGCAGCGGCCTCGCCGGGCCATCAAGCATACCCCGCAAAGAGCGCAGGCAGAGCCGCCAAGGCAGGCGTGGCACAAGGCTTGTGACGGGGCCGAGCACACAGTATCTGCAGTCTTCGCAGCAACGACTTGACTCACACAATTGCAGGCATGCGCACAGCCCTTTTGCCGCGCGTAGGCATCAGCAGGCCCCACAGTCGCTCCCGCATCAGCCGCCAAAGCAGCACAGGAAGCCCCTCTTGGGCTTGGGCTCCTCCTGCGCCGCCGCACTCCTGGCGCCCGCCCCGGGCGCTTCCTGCAGACAGCAGCAGGCGTCAGCATCTGACAATCGCCGCCTGTCAGCAGAGCGCCCCCCGCTGGCCTAGCCCCTCTCCTGCTGACAGAGCAGCGAGTGGTGGCTGCACCTGGCTGGGCTCGGGCGCCGCCGGCGCTGCTGCAGCACCGTTGCCTGCTTTGGACTCCTCAGCTGCTTTGTAGGAGCTCTCGGGTGCTTTGGAGCTCTCAGCCGCTTTGGAGCCAGCAGCTGCCGCCGGCGCAGCCTCCAGCTGGTCCGCTGCTGCCGAATTTGCCGCCGCTGCCGGCTGAGCGTCCGCCTGCTGCGGCAGCACAGCGCCGTTCTTTGCAGCGTGTCCCTGGGAAACGTGGCTGTGGAGCGGGCGGTCGCAGGCGAGGAAATGCGCGCCTCCGCGGCTGCGGCGGCGGACGCGTCTGGCAGGCTGGCGAGCGCGGGCGCGGCCGCCGCCTGCACCACGTCCCGCTTGACGCTCTCGATGGGCTCCCGCAGGTCCCCTCCCTCCTGCGCGCGCACAGATAATGCCAGGCTGTCGGGGATTCTACGGACCGGGAATCGGCGGCCAGGAGATGCTCTCGGGAGAGCCGCCGCGGATCGACTGCATGCATGCATGCCTGCCGGCTGCTGCTGCTGCTGCTGCTGCTGCGGGCGCCTACAAGGCTCGGCTGCGCTGCGCCGGGAGTGGCTGGCAAGACGAGCTTGAGAGAGGCGTGGGGGGGGGGGGGGGG
>BHFV01000665.1:0-17991 GCA_003568905.1 Trebouxiophyceae sp. KSI-1
CCCCCCCCACCAGCCACAGCCACAGCCCAGCCTCCCACTTCCGGTGCGGCCCAGGCGCTGCGACGCCCTCGGGTGGCCCCATATTCAGGCTTGAGCGAACCCTGAGACCTAAACCCTAAACTCACCTCTTTGGCACGCGCACGTTCCGTCTGCAGCTCCTGCAGCAGCGGCCGCGGCGCGCCCGGCAGCCCGCCGGAAGCCTCCACCCGGCCCGCCAGCGCCGCCTCCCTCTCTGCCAGCGCCTTGGCCCGGTCGGCCGCACGGCCGGCCTCGAAGCGCAGGTCCCCCCGCAGCGCCTTGGCGTCACGTAACGCCGCGTCGTACTCCTCCTGCAGCCGCGACTCCTGCGGGCGGGGCGGGCGCGGTTGAAGGTTTAGGGTTTAGGGAATCCAAAACCCTGAAGGATGCGCTGAGGCGCAGCGGGCAGGCTGTCCCTGCATGTCAATCTAGCTCAAGAAAAAACATTTCACATCATTCTTGTGACCTGCCATTGCCCCTCCAATCACTGCAGGAGGGTGGGCGGCGGGGGCCAACAGCGCGTGCCGTGACAGGAAACAATGTGTGATCTGGTGACCACTGGCACCTGCCACCTGACAAACGCCTTAATTTCTGCTGCGCACGCCGCGCCCAAGCACCGCAGCTCGCCTGCAGCAGCCGCTCTGCCGCGGGGCGGGGAGGGAAGGGAGCTTCTTGCCGAGAGCGCGACCGCCACCAGGGCGTCCTCCTTGCCGGCCGCATCTGCGTCCGCGGACGACCGCGCAGCCGCCGCCTCAGCCGACAGCTGCGCCGCGCGCGCGAGCCGGGCGGCCTCGAGCCTCCCGGCGGCGTCGTCCGGCGGAAAAACGAAGCCGTTGCTGTACTCCATGCCGCGGTCGGCTGCGCGCGGGAGTTATCATCGGTAACTCCAGTAACGGCGTTACGTGACGGACTCGTGAGCGTTTTTTGCAGCGGATCCATTGGATCTGATCTGCTGAATTCAAAAATATCAACTTGAAAGCAGCTGACCGACCCCCAGAGGAGGGCAGGTGCACCTGCTTCCGCCTGGAAGTGGTCGTAGCTGCCCGGGCTGTAGCCTTGGCCCAGCGTCCCCGGCGGCAGCTCTCCCGACGCGCGCGGCACCGTCAGCTTCTCGTCGCCGCCCCCCTTGCGCAGCTTCGGCAGCAGCTTGCGTTTGAACGCCGCAAAGCTGCTGGCCTTCTTGGCGGGCCTGCCAGGCTCGCTCGCGGCGGCGGCGGGCGGCTCGGCGGCGGCGGCGGCGGGGGCGCGGGGGGTGGCCGGTTCTGCGCCGGCGGCCAGCGTGGGCGCGACGGCGGCAAACGGCGGGTCATTTGGCGTCCGCAGCTTCGCCAGCAGCGCCTCCGCCTCGGCCTTGGAGAAGGTGCGGGAGGAGCGAGAGGGGCCGGCGCCGATCTTGCCGTCCCTGCGGCCGGCCGGTTACTAAGCATTGAAACCGCGGTCTTGTCAGCACATTGACGCGCATACAACAGTCTGTATCGCGAGCCTGTCCAGTTCAAGCTCTGAGACTTGGGTTGTTTCTTGTTGCCAGAGCATAGCGAAGCACTTTTGGTGGATTGCTGCGGGGACGTGCGGCCAAAGAAGCGTTTCGTGTGTTGAATGCGGACTCCTTGTGATCTGCTTGCTGCCTTGCAGCTTGCAGGAGTGGCGTCTGCTGGCTGGCAGCAGAGGGGAGCGCAGCGCAGCGGGCTGCCTTGCTAGCTTGGAGCTGAGCTTCCCGAGTGTGGCTTCCAAGCGGCGCAGGAATGCAGGAGTGCGGGAAGAGCGCACTTGGCGTCCTGCGACTCACTGAGTGCAAGCGTGAGCGCGCGCTGCTCCAGCTGGCTGGCCTCCTCATCACTGAACTTGACAAACATCCCGTGGTCCGCGTAGTTCTCCAGCGCCGCCAGCTGGCACAGGTGCGCCTCCGCCTCGGGCGTCAGCTTGGCGTCCTTGCCGTCGATCTTGCCCTGTTGCGCCGCGCCGCGGTGAGCCCGCGGCCAGAGAGCCGAGCTTGAGGAAGCAGCTTCCAGGTGGCATGTGTGAGGTCCCCCACCTTTCTGAAGGCAGCTGTGGGCGCCAAATTGGCGAACAGCTTGCGGGATGACGAGAAGGAGAAGCGGGAGGGCGGCTTTCGGATGCGCGGCGTCTCCGCCACGCCCGGATCAGGAGCCGGGCTCACCATCTCGACAACTCGAGTTTTGCGACCAGCGCCACCAGCGCCGGCGCCTGCGTCAGGCCGAGCCCGATGGCAGTCAGTCAGATGACTGCAACGGTCCTCTACGCCCCTACTGCAATCAATAAGCGCGACCCGTCGTCTCGACGCACATGAGTGCGAGCACCTTTCATGCAGTCGCTGACTGCCGGCCGTCACCGGGCAGGAGCTGCAGCAGCTCATACGGTCAGCTGGAATACGAACAGTCCGTCTCTGCTAACACAATAATTGGCCGGCCAGAGCGCGCAGCGCGGCGCAGCTGGCCCAGGATGCGCCGGCGAGTCCCCCGGGCGGCCAAGAAGCAAATAGAGCGTCCATATCGAAACGACACGACCGAGATTAAGTCGGCACAGTCCAGTACTGCCCAGTATTGCGAGTGCGCGGCTGCAGGTGCCGGCATCTCGACGCACCTGATGGTCAGCTTCCGGGGGCGTATGCAGAAGTCCGCGCACGCCAGCTGCAGATCGAGCGCGGCGACGTATGCGCGCCTGAACGATGCGGATGATCACTGGGTGTCAAGCGGAGTGCGCAGCTGGCGCGGAGAAAGGGCCCTGCACATCTGGTACTGCAGGCCCTGGCTCCTGGCGCAATTGGACAGCAGCGGTTCGTGCCCGTTTTGTTTCGCATCTCAGCTGGCCATAACAAGACAACATAACAAGACAGGAAGCGCCACAGCCACCAGGCGCCGCGGCAGCTCAGCCAGTGCCCAGGCCAACGGCAGGCGGCATGCCGGCGCCCGCTCCAAACGGCCCGTGCCTGGCAGCCGCCTCCAGCCTGGGGTACACAGCCACCAGAGGGTCCGCCTGCGGCTGCACGCCTCGCAGCACCAGCCTCCCGGCCGTGCCGACCAGTGCCTGCAGGCCGCAGGGGGCGCCTATATCACCAGGCTGCCTGACAGCATGATACACGCACTGTGCAGGCCTCGGGCCTCGTAGGAAGGGTATCTGACGAGCTGCGCCTTGCTGCTGGCATCGCTGGCGGTCGCAGAGAGGCCGCGGGCCGGCTGCATGGAGTGTGAGGGGAGGGCCGCGCCTGCACGCAGGCGAAGCGGGCGTGCGCCGCCTCCTGCGAAGCTTCGCTGCGGGGGTCGCAGAGGTGCGCCAGCAGCGCAGCCTGGCTGGCCGCGTCGCGCGCGCCCCACTCCCGAGCGCACAGCGGCCGCAGCAGCCTGCGGCGCAGCCCCCCCAACCGCTCAGCCCCGCAGCGGGCGCTGCACGCTGCAATGCAGGCAGCAGAACCTCCTCTCTCTCTCTCTCAGTGAGCGCTCTCGCACCTGTACGCAGCGCTGCGAAGCTCCTGGAACGGCTGCTTCAGGCGGCTCCATAGAACCTCTGCCGGCGCCCGCGGCCCGGCGGCAGCAAACGCGGCGGCCTGCAGGGCCGCCTCCGCCCCCGTGCCCAGCAGCAGCTGTCCGACTGGACGATCGGCGCCCAGCAGCGCCGCAAACGCGTGCATGGCTGCGATGTGCTGCTGGCTCTCGCCTGCGCCCGCGCGCCCCACAGCTCAGCCTCCGTCAGCAGCGCAGCGGATCCACCCACCTGCTCCATAGCTGGCAGGCTGCTTACAAACCGTGGCTGCTGCACAGGCAGGGGGCAGCCTGGCATTTTCCCCATTATCCTTGGTCACTTGATAGCCGGCAAGCTGCTTCCAAGCAGTGGCAACCGGACAGACACTGGCCCTCACTTCGGAGAGGCCCTGCTGGCAGCTGCTGCTCTCCCCCCCCCCCCACCCTCTGCAGCCATCCGCACTGTGTTGTAACTCCTCCCTCGCTGGTTTCAACCCTGTATCAAAGCATGCATCGAACGGAATATACGAGGCGATAAACGCCCCAGTCAAGCCTGGTGTGTCATAGCTGCCCGGATGATTGAGGTTGCACCAGTGACGGCGAAAGCGCGCTCTGCGACGGCGGCAGGCAGCCTCGCGTGGGCGGCCAGCAGCTCAGCGCCGGCTGGCGAGGCGGACAGCCGGCTGACGACTTGCAGGGCCGCCTCCTCCAGCTCCGGCTGCGGCAACGAGCACAGTGGCGGCGCCTCAGGCACTCTCGAGCCTCTTCCTTCTTTTCCGGATCTGCTGACTTCATGCAGCCCGGGCAGCAGCAGGCTGCCCCCGCCGATTGCGCCGCTATACTCCAAGCCAAAACCGTTGATTCAAACCAAGCTGGAATGGCGCGGGGCGCTTTTGCCGAGCGGGGCTGCTGCAGCCGGGCGAGCTGCCCTCTGGAATGCAAGGAACCAAAACCTCTCGACTCTCTGAATGACGCGGCAAATTTGCCAGCGCAGGCAGCAGCAGGTGCAGCATGTGAGGACTTCAGCACAAGGGGGGGCCAGCAGCCTCGTGCCTCTGTCTCGGCGGCGCTGGCAAGTGCTCGCTCCGCGGCACTCAGCGTGAATGCCAGCAGGCCCTGCTGGCCGGATCCCATGGGCGGGTCGGGCCTGCTGGCCGCCACCACAGCCGCCAGAATCGCCCCCAGCGCCTGCAGCCGCCCCGGACTTCCACTGAGCAGGCGGCACAGGCGGGGAGTGGAGGGATTCGCGCAGTAAAAACCTCAAAAGCCTCGCTCAAAGAAGTGGCGTGGCTGCTACAAGATGCTGGCCTCCCCCAGAGAGACGGTTTCCGTCGTAATCTGACATCCTTTGCAAGGTTGATGTCTCGTTGAGCGCGGCCCCTGGAACCGTTTTTTTACGGCATAACTGTTAATGATTGAGGTCCGACCGGACCGGCCGTCTGCTGCCTGTGGCTTGCTGGCAGGCAGAGAGTTGCTCCTCCAGGCTGTCTCCTATCGCAGGGAGGGAAGGGGGGGCATTCGCCAGGCAAGCGAGGTGCCTCGCCTGCAGCGCGCCTCCCCGCAGCAGAGCGTCCGGCTGCTGAGTCAGCAGACCGGCCAGAGCGGGCAGCAGGCTGCCGCCGGCAAGCGCGGCGGCGCCTGGCCCCTTGGCTGCGAGCGACTCCACCAGCTGCAGCGCGGCCATGCAGCCGAGCGTGTCCGCCGCATTTCCCAGCTCGGTCGCTAGCGGCTCCAGCAGGCCTGCCATGAATCAGGCACGCGGCAGGCTGTAGCTTGTGTCTGCAGCTCGACCAGCTCTTCATACACCGACAAAAGCCGCCCATGTCTCTGGTCGAGTCTGTCGAGCATTTGTGAAGTCTCTGAAAGGCAGCTGCAAGGTGACACTTCGCAGCACCCATCTGGACTCGTCTGTGGGTAACCGCACGGAAAGTGAGCTGATGGGCAGCTGCCTGCTGGAATGCATGCGGCATGTCGCATTTGAGCTCGGGCTCGAGGGGTGCCAAGCGGCCTGGGCTTGCGCATCAAGGTTGGGAGGAAGCTGGGCGGCAGCGCGCCTAGCTGCTGCACAGCTGCCGCCGCTTCTGGCGAGCCGCCTGCAAAGCCGACGGCCAGCGACAGCGCCCGCAGCCGCACCGTGGGGTCGGCGGCACTGCTGAGCTCCCGCAGCTGCTGCTGCGCAGCATCGCCGCCCAGCAGTCCTGGCAGGCCTGCAGCGGGCGCAGCAGATTACTTGTCTGCAAGAGCTGACAAATTCGAACATGTTTTGCTGGCTTGCGGTGGTGCGTAGCCGGCCACCTTGGGGGGCGGCGGCCAGGGCTTCCAGCGCCCGGCCGGCCTCGCTGGCCACGCCAGCATCCGGGTCTGCCAGACACTGCAGCAGACGCGGAGCCGCCTGCGCCGATTGCGCTCCCGCGGCGCCTTCCCTCTGCGCCAGCGAGCAGTTGTCAATGTCTGCTCGCACATGCCAGGCAGTTAGGCAATGAGGGTGCGTGCCAGCAGCACGCTGGCCAGCTGGCGCACGCCCAGGCGGCGCAGGGCGGGCACGGGGCTGCCGAGGGCGAGCAGCGCGTGGTCCAGTAGCCCGGGAGCAGGCGCGCCCGCGTCAAGAACCTTGGTGAGCGCTTCAGCAGCGAGCTCCGGGTCCAGCTGTCCGCTCTGGAGCGCCCTGCGGTTGATTGAATGGAGTGTGAGGCGAATGCGCTGCAAATGAGCGGGCGGCTGCGCCTGCAGTGTCACAATGACCGGCCTTGATGGCATCGCGCAGCTGCATGCTGCGCATTCGAAAGCAATCAGCGGCCGACCCAATGCAAATGAAAGAATAGTGATGCTATGCGTCTTGTGCTTCGCTGACTTGCCACCATCAGGACCAGGCACTTCACGAGGATGCCAATCATGCGCACGCTGCGATGGTCTCCAGCGGGAAGCGCTGCAGGAAGGCCTCCGCCTCCTGGCGTGACACAGCGCCGGGCTCGGCCAGCCGACGCAGCTCGTTCTCCATCTTGCGAGATCTGCTTGGCAAATTTTAACGAAAGAAAATGCTCACGGTGCCATTTTCCTCATTTTCCTGTCCCGCACTGCGCACTGCAAACTCACTTTTGCAGACGGCGGCAATGGCAGCAATTGGACCCGTTCCGGCTGCGCGCCCCTTGCAACGGGCTAAGCCAACGATCACCCCGCATGCGCGACCTTGTTGCCGCCCGTCCAGCTCCTCGCGCCTGGCGCGACTGGCTCCGCGCGCCTCAGCTGTCGCTATGCCGCGCACTAGGGTGCTGCCGAGCATACCTGTGCGGCAGATAGACGAGTCCGCCCGCGACGCCCTCGCGCGCGATTTGGAAAGCGAGCTCCGGGGCGTGCGCTGGGACGAGAACCCGGACAGGTGCGTGCTGAAGAAACAACAAGCCTTGGTCCCCTGGTATTGGCGTGATTGTGCTGAACACTGCTCAGCATTGCGTTGCTATTGCTGCAGGTTCGATGATATCAGCCTCGCAGTCCTCCAGCAGCACGTCCCCGGCCTGCTGGCTGAGCTGCGTGGCGTGCTGGACGACCCGGCAGCTCCCAGCGCCATGCTGCTCACTGGCCTGCCGCAGGAGGGCGACCTGCCAACCACGCCTCAAGCTCCTCCGGTCAAGCGGGTCCGCCCCTCGCCTGGCCATGCCTGTGGAAGGAGCAGCTGCACCACACAACCACACTCAGTCCCTGCGGCGCTCACGCACAGGAGAAGCAGCTCGTGGAGGCGATGCTGATGGGCTTCAGCCGCGTGTGGGGCCGGGCGACGGGCTTCCCTGGAAACGGACCCCCCGGCATCTGCCGCGACCTGATCGCAGTTCAGTCCAACATCTGGAGCAGCAGCACGGAGCTGGTGATGCACCGCGACTTTGGCATCGCACCCGAGCCGGCCGTGCCGGATGTTCGCCTGATCTACTGCCTCCGGTCCGCTCTTTGTTGCCTCTCCCTGCACGTAAGCGTTCTAAACGTGCGGCACATGCTGTGCATGGTCTCACAGTCGAGCTGGCTGAGCCTTCCCTGCTGCCGCACTTCTGCGCTCATCAAATGGTTCCTGTCCCGTCTGGGAGCACCATGCGTTGTCCAAAGCACCTGATTATCTTGCGGTGGCTCCGCGTTTCTGCTGGCGTCCATTCTTAGTAAGCTGACCCAGCGCTGTGACTCGCGATGACAGGCCGGACAAGCGGCGGGAGGTGCAGACGCTGGTCGCCGACAACAGGTCGGCCCTTTACCTTGCTGACACTAGAATGGTGGCAGGAGCTGCTAGGAGACGTGGGCTCGCACTCACCACCGCCGATTGCGGACATGCAACTCAAAAGCAGAGCGTGCACCGGAGACCTTGAGCAGGGGCATGCATGGCCGGCCGAAAACCGGCAATATTATTGCCATCCAATCGGATAAACCCGTTTACCCGCACTGCGACACAAGCGTGAGCCAGCAGGGGGGCAGAGGGCATCCTCCCAGCCCCACAAAACACTGCCATGCGGCCCAAGGGCTGGCTTCCTTCTGGCAAAAAACCTGCTAAACACGCAGCGCTGCATGCACCTTGTGGCAACCAAAACGTTCAGGACCGGCGTGCGCGAAGAATTCCAGGCTGAAAAATGCAAGTTTGCCATGCTGCTGCAGGGACGTGCTGGCTGCCATGGACCCGAAAGATGTGCAGCTGCTTCGCTCCGTGCCAGTCAAGATTGCGGGCGGGGGGCTGGGCGGAGCCAAGCTGATGATCCAGGGCAGCGAGGAGCTGCCAACGCTGTCCCCCTTTGACATGGCAGTCTTCCAGGGCGGTGCGGCCCACTCTTTCTTTCTCAGCAGGCCGAAACACTGAATGCGGGCGGTGTGTACGTGGCGTGAGGCTGAACAGGGATTCCGGTGGCTCGCAGCCGGAACCATCACTTCAGAGGACCCAGCTGCTGTGGAGGCGTACCACCGGATGGCGGACGCTGCAATGGCGGTGGGCACCGGCGTCGTGCTGCAGGAGGGCGACATGCTCATCATCTCGAACAGCCGGCGCGACTCTTGCCCTGCTCTTGCTGGCAGGGTGCTCAGCGACTCAGCGACTTGCTTTTGCATGACTGCGGCGCTGACAGTGCATGGCGGCTGCAGGGCCGTGCATGCCCGCACAAAGTCGCCTCACGAGCAGGACGGGCTCGGCCGCTGGGTCAAGGTCACCTTTGCCAAGGCTGGCGCCGGTCCGGGCGAGCAGCGCTACCTCAGAGTGTGAGCTTTGATGGACGGAGCATGCCGTTCCTGTTTTGAATAGCAGGTTGATTTGCACGAATTGTTTGGAGTTTGCTTGTTTGCCGCTCCTGACATCATGTTGTAGCTGCCCGACGGTGGAAGTGGCCTGTGTTGTATCTGCCAACAGAAGATGCAAATGTGTGAGGCAAATGTGGAGGTTTTTTCGTCTCCCACTAGAGATCTGTTCAGTTCGCAACACGCAATACGCGTGCTTGGATCCACACTCGCCCAGCGCCCCGCGGCGCTTGCCTGTGGCGCTCGCTGCCCGGCGCCGAGCTCGCATGCCGGCCGATGTGTGCGAGCGGCGCCCGGACGCACAGCATCGATCCCACATGCCGGCCGACGTGCACAAGCGGCGCCCATTCGCACGTACCTTTGCGCTGCGGCGGCAGCAGAAGTTGCGGAGAGCCGTGCCGTAGTGCTCCAGAGCATCCCAGTGCAGCACATAGACGAGGGAAAGCGTGACGCCCTCGCCAGCGACCTAGAGAAGGAGCTGGCAAACGTGCCCGTCCGCTGGGACGAGGACCCGGACAAGTGCGCCCTGCTCACTGCAAGCTTTGATTCATTGCCTGGTTGTGATGGCAGAGCCATAGGTTGCTGTGTTGCTGCAGGTTCGACGATGTTGCCCTGGCGTGCCTCCAGCGGCATGTCCCTGATCTGCTGGCCGAGCTGCGTGGCGTGCTGGACGACCCGGCCAGCCCCAGCACCATGCTGCTGACCGGCCTGCCCCAGGAGGACGCCAACAAGCTGCCTGCCACCCCCAAGTCGCCGCCGGTGAAGAAGGAGGGGCAGGTCGCCGAGGCAATGCTGCTTGGCTTCAGCCGTGTGTGGGGCCGTGCCGCCGGCCGCCCCAACCTGGGACCCGCGGGCATCTGCACTGATATCATCGAGATGCCCGACCATATCTTCTCCAGTACCGCGGAGCTGACCATGCACAGGTGCGGGTCTGCTCTGGACTTGCTGAATCCGCCGCCTTGGCATCCTGGCTCTTGAACGCACATCAGCCTGGTCGTTGGCGTGCAGGGACTATGGGATCGCGGCTGAGGACAAGGTGCCAAACATCAGGCTGATTTACTGCCTGAGAAACGACAAGGGCCGTCAGGTGCAAACGCTGGTGGCCGACAACAGGTCAGCACTCCTCTTGAGGAAGAGAAAGAAAGCTGCTTCACCATCTGCCCTGACTGAGGGCTGAGCCCTTGCGCTTTGCTGCACAGGGACGTACTGGCAGCCATGGATCCGAAGGACGTGGAGCTGCTGCGCCGTGTGCCTGTCAAGATCAGCGTGCCCAAGTTCAACTTTGGAGAGTCCAAGCAGCTGATTCAGGGCAGCGACGACCTGCCTGCCCTCACGCTCTTTGACATTGCTGCTTTCGGCGGCGGTACGCCCTTTGCTAGCCCTTTCCAGGCAACAGGTAGCTTTCTCTCGGCTGCTGAGTGCCTCTTGATTGGTGCTGCAGAGGCGGACATCACCTCTGAGGACCCGGCAGCGGTCGAGGCCTACCACCGCGCCTCTGATGCTGCCATGTCCGTCGCCCAGAGCGTGCGGCTGCAGCCGGGCGAGATGCTGGTCATCAACAACTGCAGGCGCGTGCCACGTGGCCGAAGGTCACAGCTCACTCGGAGTGCAGCTTGGGGGGCTGATCTCTTGGGATGGCTGCAGGGCGGTGCATGCGCGGACAAAGGCTGAGTCGCAGGACGCCAGCATGGGCCGCTGGGTGAAGGTCACCTTTGCCAACGCTGGCGCGGGGCCTGGCGAGGACCGCTACCTGCAGCTGGGCCTCTAGAGGCTTGGAACGCCGGAGCATAGCGCCTTGCTGCCCCAGAAGAGAGCTGAAGTTCGTTCATGTAGAGGCGCCCGCTGCAGTCCAAGAGCTGGCGGCAGAGGAGGCGCTGCTGTACTGGCTGATGCCCTCGTAGAACCGTTGCAAACTGAGAATTGTGGGATTTGCGTTTGCCGCCTTTTTGCACGATGTACAGCTTAGCCTCCAAAACGCATTGTTAATGTTCACCACCACAAAAAGAAGCACCTCAGCAAGCTCCGGTACCGCGCAAAAACCAGCGATCCTTCGCAATAGCGTAGAAGTGGACGGCGGCGGAGGCGTGGGCCCGTTGATGCTGGCCTTGCGGCGTGCCAAAAGGAGCCACGCGCACGCCTTCTCGCTCTTGCAGGTGAGCAAGGTGCAGTAGTTGCTCGTCAAAGTAACAAAATCGTGGCGTCAGGAGGCTCGTCAGCGAACGAAAAGGCATGCATCACTCCTTCTTTGCCCAGAAGGCTCGCACCTGCTTAACGTTGAACACCTTCTGACTCGATGTGCGCAGGCTCTTATGACGCAGCCCGACCCGGATCAGCAGCAGCAGCCGTCCCAGGAGCAGCAGAAGAAGAAGGGGCGACAGCGGAAGAAGGGGCCCAACCGCGCTGCAAAGAAGGCGAAGAAGCAAGCACGGAAGGCTGCCGCCGCCGCCGCCACTGCTGCTGGCCAGGAGGCTCAGGCAGGGCCGGGGCCTGGATCATGGCAGGGTCATCCGGTGCCTATGCTGCCGCCCGGCCTTCACCGGCAGCCGCATCCGCTGCAGCCGCCGCTGCCGCAGATCTTCTACCCGCACGCGGGCTTCTTCCTGCCCTTCATGCCTTTCCAGCCGCCACCACAACCGACCGAGCAGCAACGAGCAGGCACGCCCCTCTCTTCCTGCTGCGCCTTCGGTTCCTTGCAGCAACAACGGCACGGCAAGTCACGCGCCGGCCGTGCAGGAGGAGGTGGCGGCGGTCAGAAGCAGCAGGGGGGCCGCGGCAGAACGAACGGCGTCAAGCCGCAGCAGCTGCCGGCGCCGGAGACGCCACTGGACCTGTTGAGGCCGGCTGACGAGCGTCCGATCCTGCTGTTTGACCTCAACGGAACGCTCACCAGCCACACGGCGCAGCGGCGCTCCGCCGGCAGGAACCTGATGCGGCCGGGCATCCGCCACCTGCGCCAGCTCTCCGTGCGCCCGCCCTCCCCTGCATGACAGTGTTTTGTCACTTTTTTCTGTTCGAGGCTAAGCATGATACGTATGTATCGAAGTCGTCCAGTCTCAGCTTTCCTCGGGAGGGCGCTCAGGAAACACTCAGCTCTCATAGAAAGCTCTAGAAACACTCAGCTCTCATAGGAAGCTCTGGAAACATGTTCACTTGCAACGCTCAATCGGCTGTAGGCAAGGCTGACAGGGCATGGCTAAAGCTGTGGCCAAGGCTGCAGGCGTGCATTCGAGCCACATCAGTTCACGCCCGCGCCTGGAAGGCAGTGAGTGGTTGCATGATGAGCGCCGCACTGCGCTGCAGGCGTGCTTCCGGCTGGGCATCTTCTCCTCTGCCTCCCCGCGGACGGTGGGAACCGTCGTGCCGATGCTGGAGGCTGCCGCCGGGCCAGGGCCGCCGCTCTTCGGCGACACCTCCCTCATCCTCTCGCGCGGCCACACCCAGGCGTGCCTCCTCCCTGCGACTGCCTGCAAGCCCACAGCATGGCTGCGGCTTGCTCAATGCGCGGCGGAATGGCAGGGACGACAATGCATGGTGACTGCAACAACAATATCTGGAGACAGGTGGTGACAGGAACAGCAAAAGGAACATGAATAGTCAGATGAGACAATGGCAATGCGACCGCCCAAGGCCACTGCCAGTGCAAATGGTGGCGGTGATGAACTTGGGGTGGAGCTGCAGGAGGCGAGCAAGGCGCACATCGCGGGCGGCGGCAAGGAGTGGGACACCGTAAAGCCGCTGGCACGGTGGTTTGCGCGGCTGCACCGCATCCTGCTGGTGGACGACGATGCCTACAAGGCACCCATCCCCCACATCCCTACATCCCGCTGCCGCATCACATGCCCCGCCACACTCCCAACACCCCCCACAGGCATTTGAGGAGACAGTGGCATGCGGCGGCGTCTGCACTGGCTGGCACACACTCTGCATGAGCTGCATCATTATGGGCCGACATGGCGTGCAGCCATGTCGGCCGTCAGTCCTCAGCACGTCATCTCTCAGTCTGCTGGGAGATGGCAGCATGCGACGGCATGTGCACAGCCTGCTGCAAGCCTCCGCATGATTGTGCGATGCGGGAGATGCGTGCGCTGGTCCAGGCCAAGCCGCCACATCCTTGGCTCTGCTCGTATGCTCATGCGGTGCCGCATGATGCCACATGCTCAGCCCTCCTCGCGCTGCATGCTGCCACGCATGCTGCATGCATGTCTGCGCTATGGAGCCGAGCCGCAGCTGCCCCGCGTGCCAGCCGAGCTTCCCATGCTGGAACGCACTGCTTCCTCCGGTAGCGAAGCGCTTGAAAAATAAATACCACTGTGGGGGATGCAGGCGTGCCCCGGCGAGGAGCGCAACATGGTGCTGCTGCCCCGCTGGGACGAGACTCCTGAGGACGGCTGCTTGGAGACGCTGGCCCAGGTGCTGCTGCGGGCGCTGGATGGTGCGGACGCCTTCACGGACGTCCGAGCCTACTCTGCCGCTGTGTCAGCCTCGGTCGTGGCAGCAGTGGCCTCCGGCGACGGCTCCTTGCGACCAGCAGCCGCCACATGAGCGCCGCCACGGCATGGCACTGTCGCTCGAGCAACTCGGTGGCAGCCCTGCGACCCTGCTCCAGTGCCCTGCCTGTGTCTGGGGAGGATGTGTGCCGCTGCTCTGGAACGCTCTGATCTGGCAGTGGGCTGTGTATCAGTGCAGAGCCGTGGTGGCTTGGGGGGCGTGACTGGGAGTCAGGGGGCATCTGTACCCATCCAGCCGAAGCAGCTTGTCTTTGATTCCGCGTGATGGGCTCTGCACGGTGGGAACAGCTGAGGGCAGCCTTCAATGCAGTCGGCGGCAGGCGCCTCTTGAACACATGACTTCCCGGCGCTTTCTGTTCGCCTGCCAGGAGTCTGATTGTAAACATGATTTTTGGCCTGCCGAGGCCAGGTAGTCGACAGGAGGTGAGGCGGCAGGCATGTTGGTGCCTCCAGCTAGCTTCCCAGGTTCAAGCAGAGCCGAATTGCTCGACAGCGCACCACAAGCTTTCCCTCACCCACAAGCATTTCGATCACACCCTCGTGCACATGCAGCAACAGTCGCTAACAGCCTCACACCAGCACGCCCTGCGCCTTGGCGGCCTCCTTGCTGGGCGCCGCCTGGGACTGCTGTGCTGCTGCCTCGGCCGGGTTGCGTATCCGGATCTTGTACTTCTCCTGGAAGGCTGCCAGCTCCGCCTGCTTGGCCTGCAGCTGCTCCTTCAGCTTGCCCTCCACCTGCACAGTCCTTGTCGAGTCACTCGGACGCGTGCGCAAGCAAGTGATTGGAGCAGGAGAAGGGCGGGGCAGCGGACCATGTCGAGCTGTTCTTTGTTTCCCTGCACCGCCGGAAGCACCTCCTGCACCGTGCGCTCCACCAGCACCTCGCCCACCAGGCGGAAGCACTTGCGCTGGGGCTGCAGCTGGCTGAGCGCCTTGATCACGGCCTCATGCTCCTGCGAGGCAGACCTCTGGGTGAGCATAGGCGATGTTCGCGATCTCTATAGCGGTTTGTCAGCCGTGTTCGGTGCTGGCCATCTGCAGGACGGCTCACCGCACTCTCGGCTGACATGCTACTCAGCTTGTTGGCGATCTGCGCAGCCTGCTGGCGCAGCTCCTGGAACTTTTCCACGATCTGGGCGTGCGACGTCTCCTCCATTGTGTTTCGCGGCCCGAAAAGTTTACGACCGCTTTCTGCTTTGCTCCAGTGATGCGTCGATCGCGCTGCCAGGGGGTGGCGTTGGCCGATTGCAATGGCTCAGAGCCTGCCAGATCTCTCAGCCAAGTTTCTTCCACCTCTTTGCCGACTGCCGGCCCGTCGAATGCTTCATGTCCATGTGTGGTTTCCATTCAGGAAAAGTTCCAGCATTTCACGAGTCGCGCCGTTCGAGCGATACGGAGCTTGCAATAAACAAGGTGGCTGCGTACTTCGCACCTGCGGTTCCACTCTTCGGGCGCCACTCGGAGTCATTGGAGGCATCGGTTTTGGCCTAGCGCTCGCGCGGCCGGTCGGGAGCATGGGCCGCCTGTTCCAGCAAAAGCTGGGCGGTGCCCGCGTCTTCTCCTGCTCCACCTGCCGCTGCCACGTCTCCGACTACGACGACATCATCTCAAAGGTGCGAAGAGCCCCCATGCCGTTCCGCTCCCGACGTCGCGAGAGTCCGGCTCGCCTGCAGGACGCTTGGAAACATCAATTCTTGCCAATGACGTTCGTGCGCGCCATGCCTGCCGCGGGAAGGGCTGTGTTTGCGTCGCGTTGTTCGGGGTCATGCGTGCGCTCAAGGCGCGGCTGGGTCCTTCCCGCGCGTTAGGGGCTTTCTGCGATTGCGGCTGCATTATGTACCTAGCATTTCTGCCCAGGCGCCCGGCTGAACGCTGCGAGTCTGAGATAGCAAGCGGCAATGCTGACACCCGCCATGAACCTGGTCCGCTGCGGGCTGGGTGGGCAGTCACCGCCCCGGCAGGCACTCACGGACTGGATTGTGCGTGCCCGCAGTCCTTTCAGGGGCGTCACGGCCGCGCCTTCCTCTTCAGCAGCGTGTGCGCCTCCCCCTCAACTGCCCAGGTTGATGCCTCTGCCTGCAAGAGCGAGGCCCTGACGCCTCGCTACCGCGCGCAGCGTGAACGTGACGCTGGGCCCCAAGGAGGAGCGGCTGCTGCTGACCGGCCTGCACCAAGTCGCGGACATCTACTGCAGCAACTGCAACACCGTGCTCGGCTGGAAATACGTGCGCAGTCCTTGCCAACTGGCAGAACTTGACAGACTTTCAGAGGATCTTCATTTCTGCTGCTGCACCTGCTGCCCGAGTCGCTCAGAGCCTGAGTCGCACAACGCCCCTCAATCATCGCTGACGCCAGCAACTCGCCGCCATGCTGCAGGAGCAGGCGTTTGAGGAGCGGGAGAAATACAAGGAGGGCAAATACATCGTCGAGAAGGCTAAAGTCATGAAGGCACAGGCCCCTTTGCCCTTCCCGGCACCTGCCTGGGGGGAGGACTCTGGCCAGCTTCGTTCAATAAGCTGCCAGACAGCACAAGGGCCCAAGGCATCTTAGTCACGCGATGTCAGAACCGACTGCTTGCAAAAAACCCTCTCCCTGCTGCGCAAAAGCTCACCCTGCGCACACAAGCCCAGAGTGCCACAGTGTGTGCGGCTGACGAGTTCTGCGGTCGCACGCAGGAGGGCTCCTGGTGACAGCCGCCGCAGCAGCAGCTGCACTCAACCCCTCATTTTTTCCCGGCAGAGCGGCCGGGCTGTGCTCCATCCCGCAAGCCTACGCTCGCAGCTGCCTGAGCTCCGAGAGCCATGCTGCGTGTATTAAGTTTGCCCCTGTGCGGCCCGCCAGCCAAGCAGCCCTGTAGCAGCAGCCCCCAGCGTGTATCCTAGCCAGCTGTCTGCGAGGCTCCCGCTTTGCAGTGTTCCAGTATCTGCTTGTCCCTCTGGTTTTAGCACCGCCCCCCTCTCAGCAAGCCGGCGCAGCAGAACAACATGCCCCGGCTGCGCCCTATCTTATGTCAGTGCCCATGCAAAAGTCGGCAGCCAGCCAAGCTTTCGCCGCTGCCGTCTCGCCGGCCATCCCTGCAGGAACTGTTCTCTGCGCTCGCAGAAGGCGCAACTGCTCGAGTCATGCTCGGCCCTTCCGTCCCTGCAACCGCCTTTCGCAGCAATCAATCGCCGCCCCTCGCACACAGCGTCTTTCTGGGGACTCGGTAGCACAGCTCGAGGCCACAGGTCACACGCAGACACGCCGCTTTTCGTCGCGCAAAACGTCAAAATCGGACGCCGCCGCCCGCTCAAAAATCTGCCGGCCCTTTCTCGCTGCGTCGGGTGACGCTCGGTCACTCCTCGGGGTTCTCCACGAACTTGGTCTCGCCGCCAAAGCCGAGGGCGCCCAGCAGGCCCCGCTTTGGCTTGGGCGCCGCCTCCTCCGCGCCGCGGCCTGCAGCCACGCAGCCGGCCGAATCTGCACCCCACCCGCCTCCTGAAAGGCGGCACCCGGCAGCCTGCAACAGGAGACGGCAGGCACGCCGCAGCCCGCCAGCCTCGCTGCCTTGCAAGGCGGCTGCACAAGCAAGGCGGAGGGGGTATGGGGCAGGGGCTGGGGCCGCACTCTGGGCGGCGGCTTGGCGCTCCGGCTGCGCGCCGGCGGCCTTGATTCCCCGGGCTGCAGAGCGGCGCGCGGCGTTGGGCCCGACCTCCGCGGGCTCAGCCTTCTGCATGCAGGCAGGGATCGCATGCGTGAGGCCCTGGGTGCTTTGCTTGCCCAGATTGACGCCCTGTCATCATCCAAGCCTCAGCGCAGACCCCGAGAATATATTTATTTATTGGAATTATTGGATAAGATCCAAGCCTCGGCTAATTCTGATAGACCTCTTCAATGTCCAAGCCTCGTCCGCTTTGTGAACACCCAGCGACCGGGGGAAAAGACTCCCCAGGTACCACAGCCAGAAAAAAGCTGCGGCTGCCTTGGAAGGGTCATAATAGCCTGCTGCTTTTGGGTTTGGAACTCCGAATACATTTTCGTTCGCGGACAAATTTTGACTTCGGATGTCTCGGCAGGCACCGGACAGCAGGGGCTGAGCGCGGCTGGCGCCTGACTGCAAGGCTGGCCCGGTTCTGCTGCTGCCAGCAGGCATGGCGTGGAAGAGCTCGCTGCAGCAGTGGCATCGCCGCACTGCAGAGCTGCAAACGCAGGCACGCAGGTGCAGCGGGATGTGGGTGTGGAGAGAGGCACCTTGCCGCCGCCGAAGAGGCCCCGCAGGCCGCCGGCCTTTGGCGCGCCGTCCTCTCCAGCCTCCGCCTCTTCATCCGCCGCTGCCTTGCCACCAAAGCCGAATGCCGGTCGGCTGGTGACTCTGCCGGCGCCGCCGCCGGGCCTCAGCGCCCATAACAAGCATGCGCATGCCGCAGCATCAGGGTTGAAGGGTGATGTGGGGTAGGGACACACACCCTCAGGGGTAGGGATGTGATGATGTTGGGAACCAGGGGCGCGTTCTGATGCGACTTCGGATGCGAACGTGCGCGAGGCATTCTGTTTAGATCGTTTCCTGGCGAGCGGAAGGCATTGCACGGAGCTGCTGGCTCTGATTGCTTCTTGCGGGACGCGAGAGATGAGTCCCGAGTGCAGCTGAAGCTCAGTCCAGGAGGCAAGCCGAGCCAGCTGCCGGCGCCCCGCCGTTTGCGGCCCCAAGTCGGCGCGGCCGTGCGCGTATCGGCAGGCCAGAGGGGCGCTGGGGG
>BHFV01000666.1:512-16019 GCA_003568905.1 Trebouxiophyceae sp. KSI-1
CCCCCCCCCCCCCCCTTTCAGCCTCCCAAACCCACTGCCGCCTCCTGGCCTTCAGGGGTGGGTGAGCGGCGTGTTTCACAATCCCCGTTCCTTTGACCCCGGGTAACTTGCCTGGTGCGTGATGGCCGGGTCCGCCTCCGCCAGCGGGCTGCCCTCGCCCTCCCAGCCGACACGACCGCCAAAGGCGCGGATCACCAGCAGCAGCTGCTCCCGCGGCACCTCGCGGCCAAGCCAGAAGACGAGGCCCCTGCAAGGCAGGCAGCGGGCGGCCATCAGGCCCTGCACTCGGCACTCAGTGCTCGGAGCTCAGGAGGGACGGCGAGCGGCCGGGAGGCGCATGCGGCCCCACGGGCGCGTGGAACGAGTCAGCAGGCGGCCGAGGGGAGGCTGCACGGCTTGCGAATGCCAAGTGTCGCGCTGCTTGCAGGGGGCCATAAGGGAGAGCTGCTGCAACGGGCCGGAGATGGTGCGACTCGCGTCTGCTGCAGCCGCCGGGCCGCCTGGCTGCCGCCACGCCCGAGCTGCGGCCGCCAACCTGCCCGGAAGCGCAGGCATGCTGCCGTCTGTGGGTCTGGTGGGGGGCCGCGCATGCTTGCCCCGCAGCGAGACTGGGAGGCTTGAATGAGATTCCCTGGGCTGCCGCCATCTTGGGAGCCGCGAGCTGCTCACTTGAAGAGGCTGGCGCAGACGTCGGCGTCGTCCTCGCCTGCCGCCGCGCCGCCCACCAGCGCAGCCGCGGGGCGGCCGCCGTCGGCCTCCGCGGGCACCACGGCGCCTGCAGCCGGCCGCGAGGCGCACCCCTGCCTCAGCGCCACCCGTCCAGCCGCCGGCATGCTGTGAGGGAGAGGGAGGGCGTGTGGCAGCAGCTGCAGGCACGCTGCGAGCTCCACATACCCGCCTCGGTCCGACCTGCGCAGCCGCTGGGCCGGCAGCTGCAGGCATGCTGCGAGCCTCCACGCCCGCCTCTGCTGGCAGGGAGCATGCAGCTGCCGCTGGCATGCTGCGAGCTCCACGCCCGCCTGTGCAGGAGGGGCCGGCAGCAGCGCACCCGCGTCGGCATCGCCCGGCCGCCCGCTCGCCTCAGCAGCGCCGCCCGCGCCGTCAGCATCCTCCTCGCTGCCCGAGTCGATCTCGGGAGCCTCTCCGTCGCTGCTGCTGCTGCTGGACGCAGTAGGCTCCGCCGCCGCCGCCGGGGCGTCCCCCGCGGCTGCCTGCGGCTGCGCGGCGGCAAACTCCGCGGCGCCGCGCTCCTGCAGCGCCCGCAGCCGCTCCTGCAGCCCCTCCAGGCGCCCGGCCGCCTCCGCGTCCAACGGCGCCTCGCTGCCTGCGGCCGCGGCCGCCACCGCCGCCGCCTCATTCGCCTGCCTCGAGGGGCAGCGGCGCCGCGTGCGCCGTCCCTTAAGGGGAGCCCTTTCTCGTTCGGCCGCGCCTGCCCAAAGGCCCCATCGAGGCTGCAGAGAAAGCCAGCTTCCTCCAATCCGACTGACCTCCTGATGGGCGCAGCCCATCACAGGCTGCAGCCGGAGCGGCATGGAGAGGGCACTCGCTCGCAAGTCGGGGCAACATGTCTTGCTGTCAACCGCACCCCCTGATGTCAGCCCCCGTAAGCGCGCCCCCAGGGCCTGCCCGTGGGACCGCCTGAGGCCAGGAGGGGCCGGGCATCGGGTTAGCCTCGGGAGCGCGCTCCCCAACACCCCTGGACTCCTAGGCAAGCCAGGAGGGCTGCTGACCTGCGGCCGGGCGCTCCCGCGGCGCCGGCGGCTCGGCGAGGTCCTGCATGAGCGCGGCCAGCCCTGCGGCCGCCGCCTCCAGGCGGGGGTCCACGACCGGCGGGTAGGCCGCGCCCAGCAGGTGGAACAGCCGGAAGTTGACAAACTGCAGCAGCGTCTGGTAAAACTCGAGGAACGTGGCCATCACGCGGAAGTCGACGTCGGCCGGAATGACCTGCGCGGGCGGGAGTTACGGTAGGAGTTACGGCGGAGATCATGGCGGCAGTTACAACAGACGTCAGCCGCATCGCCGCGGGCCCTGCCGGCTTGATCGCACCCCTGCTCCAAGTGGCCTTGGGAGCATGAGCGTCTGGGAAGCTCTCTGTGACTGACAGGACCTGTTTGTTCTGTAGCTGTTCTGTAGCCCACCTCCCCTCCGGTTTCCTCATCCCGTGGAAAATGGAAGGCCATCGGTGCGGCAGAGAGAGAAAGCGAGAGTGCGGAGGGCGGGGGTGGAAACCTGCGCCAGCTGGTGCGGCACGAGCCAGGTGACCGTCTGGCCGAGCACCTCCGCCTGGAAGTAGAAGCCTTTGACGGCGATGAAGGCCTTGCGCAGCGCGCCCGTGCGGACGACGTACGCCTGCCACTCAAGCGCGAGGCGGCGGGAGACCAGGACGGCCGACTCGGGGATCGCCTTGCGCTGCTCCATCGGGAGCGTCGCGAACAGGTGCACCATCGTCAGCGCGTCGTCCAGGTCCCGCAGCGCGTCCACAAAGGAGGGGTACCTGCCGCCGCCGCGCGGGGGCAGGTTTAGAACTCTGCTTCAAAGCTTTTCGGTGTTTCTCTCGACGACGAGTTTGGGGCAGTGTGTCAGGGAGCGGCGCTGGAGCTGGCTGGCAGGCGACGGAGCGGCCTGGGGCGGCTGCCGTGGTCAGAGAATCGCAGCGCCACGCAGGCGAGGCGCCGTTTCCATGTCAGTGCGCACGCTGGCAGGCGACTTCCTGCTTCTTGGCGGAAAAGTGGGGAATGTTGGGGCTGAATGCCTGAAGAGGCAGTTGCTGGCAGCTTCTGTGACCCGCTGCCGGCTGCTCAGCGGCAGCAGTGAGCAAAGGGTGGCCGGAAGACGGACCGCTCCTTGACGAGATGGTCCAGGCGGTACTCTGGCTTGCGGTTGAGCAGCCGCTTGGCCAGGTCGTGGTTCAGCTTGGCCTTGGCGCGCTTGACCTTGCGCTTGTGCACCGTGATCTCCCTGTCGGGTGCGAGCGCCGCGCTCAGCTGCCAGCCGGCGGCGGCCGCATCCTGGGACTGGCGGTGTCTGGCAAGTGGGCGGGCGCCGCGCCTGAACGTCTTGAGCAGCGGCTCGTGCAGTAGGTACATGATGTCCTTGACATGGTAGTACGTCTTGTTTGGGCCCTTGGGCCGCCGCTTCGGGTCGCGCGGGTGGATGCCCTTCAAGATGCACAGCCGCCTGCCCGAACCCCAGCGTCAGCGTCGTGCGTGCAATCGAAGCACTGATGAGACGTCGAGCAAGAATAAAGGCTGGGTTGGAGACGCGCCGAAACTCCGACAGGCGCACTTGCAGCTTGCGAATCGCCTGGTTCCGGGTCAGGTACTTAGTGGCTGACCCGGTCTTCCCCTGCAGGCGAGCGATCAGCGCATCTCGATCGTCAGCTGGGCTTGGTGGCGGTTGCACGCGAAACACCCTCCCGGGCACATGATTCGGGCGCGGCGGCTGGGCGCCTCGCGGCGCGAGTCTTCGTGGGAGGGCACCTTCTTCGTCTTCATCGTCATGGCTGCTCACTGTTGTGGCGCCACGCGCCGGTTCACCTTAGTTTGGAAGGCTGCAGCTGTCCCAGGTCTGCCCCTCCTCACACCCTGCCATCAGGAGGCAGGCAGGCCGTGCCACCGGCGATGTCCGTTTCAGGACAGCCACAAAGGCATGACGACAGTCTGCAATCGCAATCCATGAAAGCAGTCTGCAATCGAATCCCAAGCAAGCAAGCAAGCCGCGGCTGGGCTGCCAGCCCCGGTCACAGCAGGTCGTTCAATCGCCGGTGCCGCGTCTCAGAAGCCCGGCATGTTGCGCGGCCAGATGAGGTTCTTCAGCCACATGTAGACCGGCAGCACGAAGTAGTAGAAACCTGGTGTCGCCAGGCCTGCCTCAGCCGCAGCGTTCCTTTGTGAGCAGGTTGAGATGGAAGAGGGTGGTCCGGGCACCTGCGGCGGAGCCCAGGACGACTCGCAGCGGGAAGGTCAGCTTGCGCAGCAGCCCGGACTGCGCCTGGCCGCTCTCCTCGCGCTTGGGCCCCAGCTGCAGCGGCGAGCCGCCGGGCTGCGACTTGCGGCCGGTGACGGAGCAGCCCATAATGAGGCCGTGGCGCCGCACGCCGCGGTACCACTTGGGGCCGATGCGGGTGATTTTGACGTCCTCAAAGCCAGCCTTTGTGAACCACTGCAGGCCCCGCTGCCACCTCAGCGCAGGCCCACACTCTCCGCTGTGAGGGGGAGTGGCCTAGCAAGGGAAGCGGGTGGGGACCTCGATGTACTCCTCCTCTGTGGGGAAGAGCATCCAGGCGTCCGCAAAGAGGCGAGAGAGCCAGAAGGTCGGGTGCACGGGGCCGATCAGGCAGGCGATGCCGCCCGGCTTGATGACCCTGCGGCCAGCCGCCAGAGACTTCATCGCAGGGCAAGGGCTCACATCCAGCCGAGATGGTGAGTGGAAGGGAAGCACCTGTAGGCCTCGCAGATGCCGCGCTGCGGCTCCGGCCAATACTCTATGCTGCCGGCAGACACGTAGCGGTCAAACTGATCCGTCTGGAACGGAAGGTCCTCCGCATCCCCCTGCAAGGCGCACGCTGCTGCTCAGCCGGGACCATCAGACGCAGCTGCATCTTGACGTTGGGTCCTTCGTGCCCGCACCTCCAGGATGGTGACGCCCTGCAGCTGCGGCTTCTTCCGCGCCTTCTCCAGCTGGTGCGGCGACTGGTCGATGAGCGTGACGTTGGACGCGTCCACGCTCTGCACGACGCCGAGCGTGCAGAAGCCGGTGCCGCCGCCGACGTCCACCACCTGCGCGGACGGGCTGGTGAGCCTGGAGCGAAGCATCGCCAGCTCGGAGAAAACTGATGGTGGGTGGAGGACGGCCAAGACCTTCAAGCTGCGATCATTCAGCTCGGCGGGCACGAGCGCCTCCGTGCGCATGTCCTCCGTCCAGTGCCCCGGGTTCACTGCAGCCCAGTCGTCCGTCAGCAGCCAGGATCGAAATGCCACGGACACATCGGGCTGGGTTGCGGGGATGGAGAGCTCTGTACGCCAACAGCCACGCACCAATCTTATCGTAGACAATGCTGAGGAAGCGGTAGAACCAGAAGGCCTCCGCCTTGTGCTGGATGAGGCGCAGCGGCGCCCTGGCCGTCTCGACCGCGCCCGCGGCGCACCGCAGCCGGCTGCCCCGGTCGAAACCACGTCTCGAAACCGCCGTTCTCGACACTCTAGCTACCGTTGCGAGCCTGGGCAGCACCAGGGCGGATGCATCCGATCTGGCCGGGCATGCAGGCCGCGATCTGGGGGCACCACCGCCCCACAGGCGGTGTTGCGGCGAAGATGCCTGAAGCTGCATCGTTTCGTGCTTGTCTGCGCGTTGTCTTTTGTGCAGGGTGCAGGCACGAAGGGGCGGTTGGCGTTAAGGTCAGCAGGCACACAGTCCCGTCGGTGTCGATAAAGCTGCGTTTTGAGTCAGAACATGTATTCAGGATCGCGCATTGAAGCTTCTGAAGGCGCCATGCCGCGCGAGGCTTCAGGCATGTCGATGCTCGAGTTGCAGCCCGCTACTGCGGTGGTTGGTGCGACGGCCGGCAAATTCAGAGGGGATGCCTGTGATCTGGCGGTGGCGACCTGCGACGCCGTGTCACTGTACGCGCTGGAAGACGGCGAGGCGCGTCGATTGTCGACCATCAGACTGCCGGGGCGCCTGACCGCGCTGCTCGGCGTCGAACCGCCGGCCGATACCAGGTGAAGGGTTCGATTCAGGAGCGTAGTATTGCCTTGCTGCGGCGATGGGCCACAGATCCACACCGCGATGCTCTCGAAGCCCATGGCCGCCGGCAGCACCTTCAGCGTCCCAGCACAAATAAGCACGAGTCATGCAACATCACCTGCCCGAACCATGACGCTTTGCATCCATCTCTGTGTCCCAGGCGTCCCAATGTCCGCAGGTCGGGAGACACCTCCATGCTGCTGGCTACGACAGCAAACCTGGAGGCGCTGATGATCGGCTGGGACAGCCGGAAAGGTGGACTCGTGGTCCAGGGCGAGGCATTCCTGAGGCAGGGCCGGGAAGAAGACTCGGCGAGGCCAGACGCCGCCCTGCTGGCTGTCTGTGACTTCCCGGCTGAAGAGCCGGGCCCTCATGCCCGGCACTTGAGCGCGCGCTCGCGCTTGGTCGTTGTGGCAGCGCTGCAGCACCGCCTGCAGACGCTGGAGCTGACCTGGATGGACGACGGCGTGCGTGTTGGCCTGCTAGGCGACCACAGCCTGCAGGAGCTGGAGGGTGCGATCGCACCCGCCTCAGTGGCCGCGATTCAGTCACACACCCGCCTTCTAGTGTCCAAGGCGGGTCCTGCGGTGCAGACGTCGACAGGCGACCTCTGGAGGACCCGTCCATCCTCGGACTGTGCGTCCAGACCTGGCAACAAGCCGCCCCGGGCCCCTTGGCGCTTGACAGGCGCCTGCACTGCTGGCTGGCGTTCCTCCACACACCCTCGCCCAGTGCGGCCCCGCCCCTCCCTCCATGTGGCTCTTGGGTCCAATCGGGGCTGCGCACTGCTACACGGCCTGGCAGGCCGGCGTCTGCACCGTGCCATACTTCAGCTGATCGCAGCATGCGAATTGCGCTGCAGCGGGCGCGCGGCGGCTCGTCGCTCTCCCGGCTAGCGACTCCTGCCTCCACCAGAAGGAGGCGCGGTCGCTGGCGTGAGGCCGCCCTGCCAGCCCCCCTCCCCTGCAAACTCCCCCCCTTCACGAGTCTGATGCAGGCCGCGCGCAGGCCCCTGCACCCGACCGCCAACGTGCTGCTGCCCTGGGGCCCCACGCCTTCGTTGCTGATCATCAGCCAGGTGGAGGCGCAGCAGCTGCCCTTGGACGGCACCGGCCCAGCCACGCAGGGAAGCCAGGTACTCCGCACCCCCCCTTTCCCCGCGCTCCCCGTGAAGAGAAAGAAGAGGGCTGGGTCGCAGGCGTGTGGGAGCAGCCCGCATGCTTGCCCCAGCCTCCTGCTTCCCAAGCGGAGGCTGGCTTCGAGAGCAGCCAGCTCCAGCCAAGGCTGCCCCTGGCTGCAGCAAACCAAAACATTACTGCGATTTCCTTCTGCAGTGGACCAGTCTGGACCTGGCTGCGCCGCCGACTTGCCACGCGGTGCTGGAGCCAGGCAGGCTGCTGGCCGTGGGGGACGCCTCTGGCGGCGTCACGCTGCTGGCGGCGGCGGAGCGCGGCGGCTTTGCGGCACTCGCAGTCGCCTGCGAGCGGCCGCCCTGCCTGCCGACCGCCCTGGTCCCGCTCCCCACCGGTGCGCTTCCACCACCAAGCGAGCGGGGGCCAGGCGGTCGCCTGCCAAGGTTGCAGTGTTGGCGGGCATTTCGAATTCGTAAGTGCCCCTTGTTCCTGGCGGCGGCGGCACGCCTGCCGGCTCCACAGCCGGGGTGCCGGTCCGAGCTGGGCGCAGCCCCCTCTGAAGTGCAAGTGGCCCCGCATGGATGTCGGTGGTTCCTCGCCTGCGCCTTGCCTGCTGCGCAGCCGGGGCCGCGGATGCGGGCTGGCAGCATGCAGCCAGCAATGCAGCCACTGGGCGAGCTGCTCGGCCTGCGGCCGCAGGCGCCGCCGGCGAGTGCCTGCTGTTCCTGGCCGGCTGGGCGTCGCCCTCGCAGCTGCTGCGGCTGCGCTGGCGGGAGGGGCCGGCGGACTGCCAGGCAGAGGCGCTGCCGGGGCTGCCCGGCGGCGATTGCCTGGCTCCCATCCACGATGCGGTGCACCTGCAGGACGGCGCAGGCATGCCCCCTTCCGCGCCGTTCCCGGCCCCTGCCTGCCGCAATGCAGGCGGCATGCAGCGAGCACCCTCGGCCGCTTCAGCCTCGTGCTGAGCGCAGCAGCGGCAGAGGGAGCGTGGGCTCAGGCAGCGGTGCCTGCCGCAGGCGAGGAGGGCGCGCTGCTGCTCGCGTGCGGCCTTGCGCCCGCCGGCAGCGTCTGCATGGCCCGAATGGCGGCTGCCCTGGTGCCCGGTGTCGTCGACCCCACCAAGCTGCAGGCGGGTCTCCGCTCAGCCGCAGGCTTGTGCGGCTGCGGTCCCGCTGCCCCCACCGCCACGAGGCTCGCCCGCCGCAGCTGCTCACTCGGCTTGCAACACCCCTCCCCTCTTCAGAGCACACCTGCGCATCTGCTAGCCGCTGCAGGGCACAGCGTCTAGGTCTGCAGCTCCCTTCCCCGCCGCCACCCGGCTCAGCACCCGCCGCAACTGCTCACCGTATTCGCAACATCACCCCTCTCTGCAGAGCACGCCAGTGCATTTGTCGGCTGCTACTGCACGGCAAGGCGGCCGAGCCTGTCCCGGCTGCTGCAGGAGCGGCCGCAGCTGCTGCCAGTGGCGGCGGCGGGCGGCGGCGGCGGCGACGCCTTCCTGGGCCTGTCCTTTGCCGCCGCCGGGCACACGACGCTGCTGGATGTCAGCAGCGGGGGCGCTCGCGAGGCGCAGCCGCCCGGGCTGGCACTGGAGCGGGCGAGCCTGCTGCTGGCGCGCCTGCCGGATGGGCGGCTGCTGCAGGTCACGCCGGAGGTGTGCTCCCCTCCTTTCCTCTGTCATCCTTCATTCTCCCGCATACAAGTGACAGAGGAAAGGAACGGAAGAATGAAGGATGCGCCCTGCCCGAGTCCCTCCTTCTCATCAGTTGGTTGGCCCCCAAGTCTCCCTTGCCTTGGGCCCGTCTCGAGCGTTCTTTCGGCAGAAGCCGGGATCCGTGTCAGCCTGAGCGCGCTAAGCTGGCTGCCACGGGCCCTGGCGGTGCCGGAGGCTGGCTGCCGCGCCGCTGTCCACCTTCTACCCCTTCTCTCCGTCCCCCTCTCTCGCTGCTCCTCTGCTTTCCTCCTCCCTTTTCTTCATGTTTCAACCATGCTGCCATGTCCCCGCTGGCCTGTCATTCTAGCTGCAAGGAGCGCGCTGCCATCAGCAGGAGCCTGGCCCTGTCTGCAGGAGGTCAGGGTGGTCAGCGACCCGGCTGGGTCGGCCCCCGCCACCCCAGCCGGAGTCTGGCAGGCGGAGGCGCGGCTGAGCCACGCTGCCAGCTGCGGCGCCACCGCAGCCGTGGCAGGCGGCAGCCGTGTGTGGCTGCTGCCGCTGTCACCCTTCCCCCACGCGCCGAACTGCGTTGCCTTGCGACTGCTTGCTGTCCCTCCTCCCACCGGGTGCCGCGCGCCAGTGCGACCCATGTTCCCAGCGGGCCATCGAAACTCTCAATCCTGGCCGAGCCTGTGCGCCCGCCACTGCATTTTGGGAGGCTGCTGCGGGACATAGCTGCTCTCGCCGCCCCGGTGATCCCCCTGCCTGCCTGCTTGCGTTCCCTTCGATCCCCCCCCGGCCTGCGCCGGCGCTGCTTTTCCCCTCTCCCGCGTTCGGGCGGGGCTGGCCCCCCACCCCTGTTGCTCGGCAGTCGCCCGTCCCCTCTCTGTAACCCATGCGTCGCATTCCACCCAGTGCCACCGCAACGCTCCCACACCATGCAGCATGCATGCGGCAGTGCGCCTGCACCCCAGCCTCTAGGTTCCCTTCTTGACATCAAACAGACGAGGATGCGCACGCTGGAAGTGTGACTCCGCTCTTTCTTTTTCAGGCGCAAGCACTCGCACACACCTCAGCCCAAGGCGCTGCCGCAGCACTTGACACGACGCAGAGCAGGCGTTATAGCCCGCCACCGAATCAGCCGCGCGGCGTTCTCAAGTCGGTGTCACGCAGCCATGCAGCCGGGAGGCATCGCGGGCCAAACTGCTCCAGCAGCGGGAGCGCAGGCGGCTGCTACAGCATGGAATCGGATGGGGCGGTCGTGTCACGGCTTGGTCGGCTTGGTGCTCTCTGGCAGCCGGTCGTACGTCGCCAGCAGCGCCTTGAGGTCCGCCGCCTCCTTGGCCAGCTTCTGCCACACGTCGCTCTCGCCGATCCGCCACACCCAGTTGTTCTCGACCGTCCCGGGGAAGTTCATGCGCGCGCTGTTGTCCAGCCGCATGATGTCCTGCCGTGTGCGGCGTCACGGCACGTCACGTAATGATGCGTTACGTAACGTCACGCTGAGTTATGTTACATGCGGGTCGTATGAACGCGTGAGCTCCGCTGGCGGTCCGTCGGTGCGGCGGGGCAGCAGCGCGGTTGCGAGCAGCCGCCCAGGGGGGCTGCTGCAGAGCGAGGTGAGCTGCCAGCGGCTGCTGCCTGCACCACAGGCTCTGAGCTGCTGGGAAGGTGCCGCGGCACTCCCTGGCGGTGCCGGCCACGCCACGTCGCCCTTTCCGGTGGCAAAACGGGGCGATCCCTCGCTTGCCGAGCCGCCCGAGCGGGGCAGGGGCATGAACGCAGGAAGAATGAGTCGTTACGGGAAGGGTTGTGCGCACCTGCATCATGATGATGGAGGTGCGCGAGATGGACTTGAAGGCCTCCCGGATCATGAGCCAGGAGACGTCCTTGACCTCCTCCACGCCGGTGTACGCCTTGAGGAAGGCGCGGTCCTTTTCGGTCGCGCTGTCCGCCCACCACCCCTCCATCGTCTCGTTGTCGTGCGTGCCTGCGGCAGGCGCCCCGACCGACCGGTGAAAGGCACACAGCTTCCAACTGTCCAATGCTTCTTTCATCTTTGGGAGAAACCGGACGGAGCCTGGCAGCGCGCGCCCCTTTGTCGTGCATTCGCGAGACAGGGCTTGCAGGCAGGATGGGGGCGAGGCAGGGTGTTGAGGCAGGGTAATGAGGTGGGAACTGGGGTGGCCACTGGCAGGCGGCGAGCGCGCAGGGCGGGTCAGCAGGCACGCGTGCGGAGGAGCCTGCTGGGCAAGCTTGCAGGGAATGCCGGGAAGCAGGCTCAAGGCGGCTGCCAGGCGGGTCGGCAAGGGGGCGTGCCTGGGTAGCAGACGCTGTTCTCGTAGTGGTTGTGCGGCAGGTGCGTGTTGGCGGCGCCCGAGCCCCAGGCGAACTGCAGCACGACCATGCCGGGCGCGCCGATCGCCTCGCGCAGCGCGTGCACGTCCGGCGTGATGACTCCCAGGTCCTCCGCGATGATGGGCACGCCCTTCAGCTTCTGCGCGGCGCCGCAAGGCCGCTGGGCGGGTCAGGCGGCGGCAGTTTCTGGGGGGGAGCGGGGAATGCACGTCGCGTGCGCCCCAACAGACTGGCTTGACTTGTTGCGTTCGAAAGAGACAGTCAGCCCGAGCGAAAGGATGGGGGGACTGCTGAGGGAGGGGTGGCCCTCCTCCTGGCCCCATTGTGCGTCTGCGTCGGCAAGCATATCTGGAAATGGTGCTATGGGCGGGCGGCTGAGGGAGGGGCAGAATAGGTGCTGTGATTTCAGCACCTTCGGTGCAGGATCGGTGCTGTGCGCATGGCAGAGGCTGGGAGGCATGCGTGCGAGCAGGCGGCGATGTGTCTGGCACGCGTTGAGGGGGCGTGCCTTGTCGAGCACGTCGAACAGGTCCTTGCCGGGGCCCTTCTTCCAGACGCCGTTCATGGCCGTCTCCTCCGTGGCGGCCACGGCCCAGTAGCCTGCAGGCGGCGCTGACAGTCGGACGGCTGCACGCCTGCTTCTGGATCTGGACATGCTCGAGCGGGCCGGGAAGGACCTGCGAAGCCGCGGAAGTGGTCTATCCGCGTCTCGTCGTGCAGCTGGAAGTAGCGGCCCAGCCGCCGCTCCCACCAGACGTACTTGGCCTTCTTCTGGGCCTGCGTGGACGGACGAGGGTGCGCGTCAGCGCCCGCGGCGGGCCAGGCGGCGTCCGCCGCTCGGGGCGGCGCGCGGCGGCGGGCGCGCGCCTCCCAGTCGTAGAGCGGCGAGCCCCAGAGCTGGCCGGTCTCAGAGAAGGCGTCCGGCGGCACGCCGCTGACGATGACGGGCGCGCCCGTCTCGCCGAGCTCGAACAGGTCCGGGAAGCACCAGACGTCCGCGGACTGCGCGCCGACGTAGATCGGCATGTCGCCCACAATGCTCACCTTTTTCGAATTGGCGTACGCCTTGACCGCCTTCCACTGGCGGTCGAACAGGAACTGCTCCGCGACGAAGGCGTCGATCTCCGCGCGCCACTTCTCCGTCGCGGCCTTGAGCGCCTCCGGCTTGCGGAACCTGCGGGATCCCGGCCGCGTCTCGCATCCCGCGCGGGATTCCGACGCAAGGCACTGTTCGAGCGCCACAGGCCGGCGATGGGGCGCACCGGAGGTCCTCCGGCCACTCCCACCACGCCGTCTCCTTGGTCGTTTCGTCAAAGTAGGCGAGGCAGTGGAAGAGCGCGCTGTCCTCGACCCAGTCGTTCTCCGCCCGCCAGGCGTCCAGCTCCTTCTTGAGCGCGGCAAACTTGCCGTCCGTCAGCAGCCGCTTCGTCGCCTTGTTCAGGATGGGCGTCTTGGTCGCGGCCACCTGCCGCGCGACGCCACTCGCAAGATCACTTCAAATTCTCGAGCGACAGCTGCGCTCCTCCTCCAGGGAAGCAGCAGCAGGAGCGCGCGCCTTTGGGAAGTCGGCGTTGGCCACCGGCTGCCGCGGCGGCAGGTCCGCCTTGTCGATCAGCCCCTCCTCCTGCAGCTCGTCCAGCGCGATGAGCAGGACGTTGCCGCACAGCGCGTCGAGGCCCGAGTAGGGCGACCAGAAGCCGCGCTCGGGCGGAACCAGCGGCAGCACCTGCCAAGCCTGCAGGTAGCAGCAGCAGCGCTGCGCTGAGCTCGAGACCAGCGCAGGCGTAGGCTGAAGCTGGTCTAATTTGGAGGCGAGACGGGCGTGCGGGTGACGTGCATGACAGCAGGCTGTTTTCTCTCGCCAAAAAGACAGCATTGCGATCACAGCGCGCATGAAAAGACGTAAAATGTTGCAGTTAGCAAACGGCAGGGGCAGGAACGCACGGAGCAGCCCGAGGAGGCAAGCCAGTCGATGAAGCGGAAGGCCTCCTTGCCGATCTCGCCCGAACCGTAGGGGCCGGGCAGGCTGGTGGGGTGCAGGATGACACCTGCATGTGCAGCCGCCTCGGAAAAGAGAACGGGTGGAGGGTGAGCAGAGAGAGTTGCTGCATATGATGCCTGCTCAGCAGAGAGACCCCTGCATGGGCTGGCTGTCGGGATCAGGCGTGGAAGCAAGCAGTGCCTGCTGCCGTTTCGGGCGGGTGAGAGGCCCGCCTGCTCTGCGGTGCTTTGGCGGCCCGCCGACGTTGTCGCCGTACTCAGGGTCTAGATCCGCGCCCACTGCCGTCTTAGCATACGACTCCTCCATGCGCACGCTCAGGCTGCGCTCCAGCTTGGGCGCCTCGGCAGCTGTGCCTGCCGCAGGCGCTGCCGCGGCCGCCATCGCGACTGGACGCGAGCCCTGGTGCCCCACAGACCTCTGCAAGTACAGAGCATCCCTGGTGAGCATTTTCACGGGGGCTCGCTTCCAATTTCGGCGCCTCATGTCTGCACCGGGCAGCAGAGATGGCGCCCACCTGCTGACCTAGTTCGAAGTGGAGCGGCCGACAGCCGGCGACACGCTGCTGAAGATGGCTGAGGCGGCTAACGGCCTCGCGCCCGTTCATCGCCCGCTCAGGTGCGGCGCGGGGTGACCGCCGCGGTTGTCCTTCCTGCAAGGGCATGCCGTCTCGACCTGAGCCCGGTTTCTCGCGGCCAACTGATGCGAAGCTGCTGTAGAACCATATGACTACAGTCTCAGATGCCCTGGCACCCAAGGAGCCGCTCGATCGTGCTCTGGCAGGCGCGAATCACTCGACCGGTGAACCAACCAGTTGCTGGTAGGCAGCGTAAGGGCCGCCAAACCAAGGCAGTAGCAAGTACAACAGTACTGAATGACGTTCAGAGCGATTGTTTGCACCCGGGAGCCGCACCTCCGCGCCGTTCAATCAGCTCCGTTCAGTTAGGCCAAACGCTCCGCCGAGCCCACTGCTTTGCAGGGCGAACGGAACCAAGCGACAGACGATGAATCAAACGACAATTGAGGTCTGGATGCGCGGCTGGTTGAGAAGGCGCGCCCAGAAGCCATCGGGCTTTGGTCTCGGCGCCATGCCGGGGCGCGCGACATCGTTTGCCAGCATTTCAGCCGCGATGGGCGCATCTGAGGCGTCTGTCGCGTGCTGCGCCGGCATCGACGCTCGCCTGCGCGCACATGCCCGTGGATGCGAGACGGCGGGAGCGGCGGGCTGGCTGCTGGGCTGCACAACACAACTTGGAACGACGCTCGTCGGCTGCATCGCTGTCGACAGCCGGCCGCAGTCTCTGGCTGGCGTGCGGCTCGCCCCAGACCTCGGTGCGTCCCGCATGAAACGAATGCAGCGGTTCCATGCCACTGCATCCTGTTGTAGCCCTTTTCAGCTGTCAGCCGCCAAGTTCACTATGTCGAGGATTTGAGCAGGCAAGGCGGCCAGCCTGCTGCCTCTGGGGCTGGACGTCGTCGGCGCCTTTGCCACCGGCGGGCACACGGCGGAGCAGCTTGCGGCCGCACTCAAGGGCGCAAATGTGCAGGTGACACCTGCAGCTCCCTGCCTGTTCGAACACATGATGTAAGATGTGCGGCAGCAGTCCCTTTTTTGCGCAAGAGGCAAGGACTGATTCCTGACCGCCTGGCCGCCAGGATCCCTTCCTGCTCGCGGTGGTTGATGCGGACAGTGGCGCCGCCTTCTCCGCTCTGGCGGCGCCCGGCAGCCCCACCTCGGTGCAGCAGCTCAGCGAGACGTCCCTGGAGTGGCTGGGCCGGCACTGCGCCTGCCTCCGTCTGCAGATGCAGGTCACAGCAGAGGTTCTCTTCCTGCCCCTTCCTCTTCAGGACGCCGCAAGCCCACCGGCATGAGCTGACTTCAGCCGTTTGGCATGCAGTTCGTGGAGCCTGCGGGGGCAGAAGCGGGCAGCGGCCTGGCTGCGGCTGTGGACGGGCTGCGGGCGCAGCTCTGTGGGGAAGCAGCTGCTGTGGTCGCCCGGCTGCCAAAGACAGACGGCAGGGCGCCTGCCCCCCGCTTGCTTTTGTAGCAGCCTTTTGTGTGCCGCTGCTTGCGCATCTGCGTGCCATCGCGCTTCAAAACCAGTTACCCTGTGCTGGCGTGTATCAGATGCTGGTGCTCAGACACTAGTTCGGCCTTGCCTCCGAGACCTGCACAGTGCCATGCCCATGGCAGCCCGCAGGCTCGCAGCGCAACTGAACCGAGGCTGGCAGGCAGTGACAGCCGCCTGCGCTGCCCCCTGCAGAGCCGGTGCTGCTGGGACGCGACGGTGAGGCGGGGCCCAGCTGCGGCGCCCTGGGCGGTTCCCTGCAGCAGCCGGCTGACCTGAGCCTGCTGGCCGCCAGCGACAGGGCGCCGGCCGAAGCCCTGCAGCTGCTCTATGAGCCCTTCAAAGGCAGGCGGACACCTCCAGCCACAGCCACAGCTGTGAGGCTCGTAGAGGGGAAATGTGGATGAGATGAGATGTTCTGTTCTTGTCCGGAGTCGAATTCAAATCCAGGCAACACATGCCAGAGCTTTCCTGACGCATGTGCTTGCTCAGCTAGCGTGGGGCGCTGCAACTCTCGAGCCATGCAGCCGCAGAGGGGGGGGGGGGGGG
>BHFV01000667.1:0-17990 GCA_003568905.1 Trebouxiophyceae sp. KSI-1
GGGGGGGGGGAACACACTAAACAGCGAAATCAAGACGGCCGTGGCAGCGGGGTTAGCTGCCTCGGCTATCTGACAGGCAGCCCCTGCTGCGCTGCCAGGCCCTAGTGCTGGGCTCTGCCACCAGCCAAATGGGACGCGCGCCTGATGCAGCGCAGCAGCGGGGGCAGCGCCGCGAGGTGCGCGACCCTCACGCCAACAACCGCGGCGGCAAACAGCTGCGGCAGCAGCGGCGGCGGCAGCGGCAGGCCGGCGGCAGCGGACACGCGCAGGGCGCCGTCCAGGGCCAGCCAGCGAGAGGTCTCGAGCCCGGTAACGCCCTCCGCCTGCGGCAGTTACAGGTGGAGCAGTTACAACTGGATTTCGAGCGGTTTCGTGGGGCATGTGGGGGTAAGCGCTGGGCTCGGCGATGGCCTCGCTGAACGGGGCGAAAATGATGACTAACAGGAGACGGAGAATGACGAGTTGGGCGGAGGGATGGAGGTGTTAGTAACAGCACCCTAGCCACACGTCAATGCTCCCCCCCCCCCCTCTATGGCGATGCAGCCGCGCCTCGCCCCATACTTTTGCCAAGCATCGCAGGCGGGGGCCCGATGCTGGGAGTAATAAAATCATTATTAACATCATCATAAAAATTAATATAAAACTCATTCATTGCAGGCAGACAGCGTGGCGGGGCGTCCCGCCTCGAGCGCCAGCGCGGCCGCCGCCAGCTTGCGCAGCTGCGCCTCCTTTGCCAGCCAGGCGGCTTCCCCAGGATCCTGCTCCGCCGCGGTCGCCAGCGCCTGCGTGGCAGCTGCCACGCAGCCGAGCGCGAGGCCGCGGGTCTGCGCGTACGCCTGCGCAGGCCGCAGCCAGAGATTTAGAATTCCCTGCGCGATCCCATCCACATCCAAATCCCAGCCACATCTGAGTCAGTGCGCCCGGTCAGGTGTCTGTCCTGCTGCGTGGCATTGTCGCTTTCGTAATCATAATCGATATCCCCCCACTCATTGTCATTATCATTACTAATCATTGTCAATATTATCATCGTTATCGTTATCATGCGGGCGATGGCCTATTCTTGTGGCGGTGAGACGCAATCTGGCTGCAGCCTTCATCCCAAGCACACAGCCACACACTTGCGGAAAAACCTCGTGATCTGAGTAAGCATGGAGTCCCTGTGGCACCTGCTGCATATACCTTTCTCCCTCCCCGCTTGGAGGCACTTGCCAGGAAACACACAAGCGCTCCAAGTGCAGCGCATGCAGCGAAACCCCAAGCCCTCCACGAAAATCGGGCCCCAGCTGGACTCCCGGCTGCAGAGGCCCAGTGGGGGCGCACTGCTGACTGTCCGGCGGAGGCAGCCCGTCGAGGCGTCGGCAGCGGCGTGGCGGCAAAGCACTGCACAAAGGCCAGGCCGGCCTCTGCGAGGCTGCGGCGCGCCGTCGCCAGCGGGGGGCCGCCGCCGCTGCTGCGCCGCCGCGCTGCAACGCAGCAATGTGGCAAACCAATTAGACCCCGAAGTTTTGGAGGCACATATGAACCTTTCTTCACTGCATGGACCTCGATTCCGTGACACAGTGCAACCTGAAAAGCAGGGCTGCTTGGGCGCGAGGCTTGCTGGCGAGCTATTGCGTCTGCTCCTGCTGATTGGGTGTGTCGGGTTCGACCAGATCGGTGGCAGCGGCTCTGCATGGGGCGCGTGGCAGCTGGGGCCTGGCTGCCGGCATGCACCAAATCCAGCTGACATTGTACCACTGTAAGGGGAAGCTCTGGCCCAAGAAACCCAGAGCACAAGACATTCTCAACCGGCTTTGGAAAGGGAAAGGGCTTGATTCAGGCAAACAAACACAGCAGCAAACTGCCGCGGAGGCAGCCTGGGAGGGAGGGGCAGGCGCCTGCCAGCGGTGAGCCTGAGCCGCTGCGGCTCATGGCCGCCGGCGCGGCAGCAGGCGGCTGCGACGGTGGAGGCTCGGCCGGCTCAACCTGACGGGCGAGCAACACCGCGCCTGCGGGCCAGACTCTCCCTCTTGTGAGTGTTCTTCCAAAGGAACTAGTGGCTGCAGCCGCATGTTGCGGCGCTGGCTGCAGACCCTTGGCTGGCATTGTTCTGACTGGATGGATTGGTAAAAGCGCTTGCTGATCTTGCATAGCCATAGGCAATAGTCTGCGATGGAGCTTATCCAGTCCTTTTGACAAGAAGCGCTGCTGAGTACTCTACTGTGGATAGAAGTCAGCAGTTTGGCGCCTGCAGCCTGCAGGGCGCGACTCTGACTGGGCAGAAAGAGAGGGTAATTGGACGGAAAGAAAGGGAAAATGGAGGGACTCGCCCTGCAGCGCGCACTCGAGGCTGAGCCGCGCCCGGAGCAGCGCCGCCTCCAGGCCCACCGGCAGCGCGCTGGCCTTGGCTCCCATCTGCTGCGGCAGCCCCAGACCCGCAGGCTCCTGCCGGCGGCAAAACGCAGAAACTCGCTCAGCGCACGCCGCTGTGAGCGCAGCAGCCGCCTGCCTCTGTGACACACCAACAGCGCTGCAAGGTGCATTCTAGCATGCTGGCGTGTGCTGGAAGGCAGGATTCTCCGCTGCTGCCGGTCTGCTTGGCTCGCAGTGCACAGACCCGCGGAGCAGCCAGCCCGGCTGGCAGCCTCCTGAAGGGCCCCAAGCAACCTTCCCACCGCCCTGCACGTGCCCTTTGTCCTGTCCCTGACTGTCTCATTCCGTTTAGTTCCCTTGCGCTTCGCAAACCCCGCTTTCCACGGTGTTCCATTCCGTCCCGCTCTTACTTTAGTCTCCACCCGCAAGCAGCTGGATGACTTCCAGTTAGTGTATCTTCGGCCAGCTTGGGGGAGGGCAGCTTTCCACCTGGGGCTCAGCAAAGCCAGGCTGTGCGGCGAGCGGCGCCCAAAAAGTCTGCCAAGCCGCCCGGCAGTACATGCCCAGCTCGTCTTGAGCCCCGGCCAGCAGCCAGGCCAGGCGCGCCGCCAGCCAACCGCCGCCCGCGGCCGTCGCCGCCGCAGGCTCTGCTCGCCGCTGCCAGCCTGCCTCCGGCTCCGCCGCCTGCAGTAGTAGCAGCTGGAGCAGCTCACGAGGTGAAGTGGCTGGCTCACAAGCTCGAGACTTGATAGAGGGGGCTTCGTGCGCAGGGGGCTTGACGAGCCAGGAGCTGCAGGGGCAATGCTGTGTGCGTGGACAGTCTCAGAGCCAGCCTGTCGCGCAGCAGGAAGCGGGGAGCAGCGGCCTGCGCATTGCTGGATGGCTGCTCCTCCTCCTCTCGTTGCAAAACGCAAGCCAACAACGGCACAGACCCGTGTTTCGCACCGCGGAATCACACTGTCACACACATCCCCCGCCATCTATTGCTGATGATGAGTCTCCTGCTCGTGGGTAGCCATGCGTATCTCCCAACGACGGAACCATCTGGCAGAATCGCACTGCCGTCGGCAGACTGGCACAGGGGGGCCATTTGTTCGTGCCCCTTCCCCGTGGACACGCATGCCCTGCTGAAATGCCTGCCAGCCCGGGACTCGGCAGCGCGCCTGCAGCAGCGCCCGCAGGGTCAGCAGCGCCCGCTCGGCCGCCCCCTTGGCCAGGTAGGGCCGGTGGTACAGCTGCCGCAGCCGCTCCTGCAGCGCCGCAAAGGCCGGCTCCAGCCGCCGGCCGCTGGCTTCCGGGGCGAGGACCACCAGACGCGCCAGCCTGGCACACATCCGGCAAACGACAGCCCTCAGTGCGCAGTCAAAGACTGGCCAAGCAGTGGTGGGGCTCTGTGTCTCGTCACGCGTTTTGCTACTCAGAACGAGTCCAAACAGTCCCTCAGTAGCGGGGTTTTCCCGGCCGATGGAGGGCCTCAGTGCTGAGTGAAAGACAGGCCAAGCAGTGGTGTGGCTCTGTGTCTTGTCGTGCATTTTGTTACTTTGGACGACTCCCAGGATTTGGGTCTGCCCTATTGGACGCTGGCATGCCGATATGTGGACATGGTGCCCGCTGCGGCCAGCACTTGGAGCCGACTGTTGCGTGAAGGGGAGACATGCCTGCTCCATGAATCCCAAAACACACAAGAAGACAAGCAAGTCCCTGGCACTGGGCCGGGCCTGTGGCCCTGGCCGTTCTCGGGCACACGTGCTGAGCACCCAGCCTCCTTCCAAGCCTGACCCAGTGCAAAAAGCTGGCCGTCTTGTCGGGGACTTTGGCTCCGCACCGCTCAGCAGCCGCCTGCCAGCCGGCGGCCTCCACAGCCGCCACGGCCGGCCCCGAGGGCCCCTGGTCTGTCGCCGCTAGCTGCCTGAACACAGCAGAGGCGGCGGCCGCCAGCCAGGCCTCGCGCTCCGGCGTCCCCAGCAGCCAGTCTGCACCGCCTCCAGAGCTTCAGTTGGGTGCGGCGGCTCTGCAGGGGAGCAGGATGCGGACAGACGGCGCAGAAGGGCGGCAGTTTCAGGCATGCATGTGCGATAATGAACCCAAATCCTCTCAGACTTGTCTATATCTGGGCGGCATCTGTGACCCTTCCATGCATGCGGTCAGGACCGCAGCTTGCTCTCGGGTCACTGCCGCGCTGCCTCAGCGTGCAAGCCGCCCTGGGGAGGGGGCAGGCGGGAGCCAACTGGCCGGCTTCCAGCAGGCAGCTGGCATGCGATGAGGCAGCAGAGGGGAGAAAAGAAACGCACTCTGCAGCTCGTGGAACAGCGCGCCGCCTGGCTTGGTCTGGCTGGCAGGCAGCCGCTCCAGCAGCGGCAGCGCCTCTGCCAGCGGAAAGTCCCCGCCCGGCAGCAGCGCAGCCGCAGTCGCCAGCAGGCCTGCAGCGGCTCAGCCGGCTCGGCACTTGCCTGCCCTGAAACGAAGCATGTGCTGCCTTTTGTGACAGCTGCGGCAAGAGAGAGACAGACAGAGAGACAGAGAAAGAGGGAGAGAGAGAGAGAGAGCACGCAGCTGGCACTTCTCTTGGTTTCCAACATGTTGAGAAAGCAGAAGGGACGAGGAAGCACCACCACCTCTCCAACTGAAAGCAGCGTGAGCGCGATGCACTGCATGGCCTGACGCAAGCCTGGAAACTGAGAGCCTCTGAGCGCTGCTGATGTCCCATGCATTCATTCCCATGCATGCATGCCGTTCCGTCTAGTCTGTGGTCTTCAACCCTTCACAGCCTGGATGTCACCCCCTGTTGTGTGTTTACCGCAACCGAGGCCCTCACCCTTTGCAAGCGCCAGCCGGCACTGAGCGCCGTGGAACCCTTGGGCAGCCGCCACCGCAGCCGCCAGCAGCCGCAGCGCCTCTCCTGCCCGCCCCTCGCCTGGGCAAGCCGCGCTGAGTGGGCCCGCGGCGGCTGCCAGGCCGGCGAGCGCGGCCACATGGTTTTGGAGCGTGGCGCGCGGCGTGCCCGACCGGCCGGCTGCCTCCAGGCTCCGCGCCAGCAGCTGCCAGCGCCTGCAGGACCGTTCCTAAGCTGAGCGTCACTTACGCGTCTCGGTTGTATATGCAAAGGACGAGGTAGCACCCGATGCTCTCAGCTGCTTGGTGCCCCCCAGCAAACTTCAAGCAAGGCGTGGGAGAGAGGAAGGAGCCGAATGATGCAGGCACAGCCTGCCTCGGAGAGGCAGCACCGTGTTCAAAAGTGTGATGGCTCAACTTCTGTTATGTCACGTGAGTGACCTCACAGATGCACGGCAAGCAGCGCCCGGCAGCAGCTGGCAGGAGGGGGACTGGGCTCGCCTGTCTGGGTCCAATGCAGCAGAGTAGCTGGCAAGGAAGCCTTCCAGCTGCGGACCAAGCTCCCTGATGTGACCTGCCGCCGTCCGCAGAGGCAGCCTCAGCGGCCACCGTGAGCTCATCGTAAGCCTGCTTATACTAAAGCGGTCTTGCAGGGGGTGGGCATGCACTGCTGCTGGTGTTGCTCTCTTGGCAGCAGAGGCCAGTGGGGAGGATGACCTTCTGGAGATTATCAGATTATAACCAAGAAACAGAAACAAAACACCCGCTTGCATTGACCGACATTCAATCTTTCCGTTACGGCAGCTGACATGCATTCGGACTCGATTCGAAGTTCAACGAAAGCTCACGGCACTCCACCAGTCCCGCAGAAGAGCTGCGCTGCCACCCCTGCCCCATTCCTTGCAAGCAAACGGGCAGCCACAGAGCCGTGCCTCTGGTCGCGGCGGTGCCTGTGACAGTCGGCACCAGCTGCTCGGCCACAAAGGCCACAGGCAGCTCCGCCAGAGCAGCAGGCGCCCACGCGTGGCGCATCAGCCGACCGGCCGCCAGCCGCTGCACCTGACGAGACAGGAACGCGCAAGAGGCCTCAGACAAGGCAGTGAGATGCAGCGCCGGCTGACTTGTGATCGCACAGCTCTATGGGCTGAGGGGCTGAGAGTGCAGGCGCGCCGCCTCTTGCAGCTGACTTGGCAGTGCGTGCAGTTGACAGCGTTCTGAGATGGCACGTGATGCCACCCAGTCTGCAGGCCTGCCTGCAGCTCTTGCTGACACCTGCCACGCTGCAAGCCACCAGGGCGCTGCCTGGCGGATTGAGAAGCAAGAGGCGTCTCTGGCTGGGCACCTGTGGGTTCTTATGGGCCAGGCCGCGCGCCCACAGCAGCCGCAGCCAGCCCACGCTGAAGTCCAGGGGGCCGCCTGCAGGCCTGCAGCTCGCCAGACAGCCTGTGAGTGCTCTGCGCAGCTTACTCAGCAATCAGGCCGGCCGGTCGAGCTGGCAGAGTGCTGTCAGAGGCCAGGGGCCCTCACAGCTGGGTGTCGACATGTGCCAGCAGGGCGGGGATGTGCTCCTCCCAGGCGTCCTGCCGGCCAGCAGGCGTGTCAACTGATCAGACGCGGCAATTTCACTCTCATTCCTGCTGCATGCCATTGCCTGGCGGCCTGTTGCATGAGCTAGGTCAGCCAGAGGTGTCGCGGTGAGCTGAGGAGAAAGTGCATGGCAAACCTGCGAGGATGCGCCTGCATGAGGAGGGGCATGCACTTGGCACTCCGATGGGGTCAGCAGGGTGTCAGAATGGCGACTCAGGGTGTCACAGAAGCTTTGTACAGGGGTGCAGCATGCGACACAGCAATCGGCATGGAGGGGCCAGGCACGCAGGCTGGCCCGCCGTGGCAGCCTGCCAGATGCGGCATGCAAAAGCGCAGGCGTGGAAAGTGGGATGGGAAAACATGACCTTCTGAATGGCATAGCAATCAGGTGTATTCATGGAGGGAAACACATGTCGCCGCCCTGCACGAGAGGGAGCCGTGCCTCGATCAGGTGCGGCGCAAACTCCTCCAGAACGTCGTACAGCAGCAGGAAGGCCGGCCAAGGTTGCGGCGGAGCCTCATGGCCGTTTGGCAGCAGCCGTGTGAGCAGGAAGAGGGCGGCCTTGCGCTGTTCGAACGCCGTGGACGCCTGCGGTGGGCAGGCAAAGGTGCGTCAGTTTCAAACCTTGACGCAGATACTTGTCAGTTACGATCGTCAAAGTGTGTGCGTCAGTTACATGAGCCCATGCAGGGCTGCTGCCATCTGTCTGCCAGGAAGAGTGCGTCATGGCGAGCATCAGAGCCAGTCAGTCCCATGCACCCGCCTCGAATTGAGCTGTTATTGCGAGCCTATTCCCATCCTGACTGTTCTGCAGTGGCGCTCAAACAGAGTTGAGGGACAGAAAAAAATCTTGCCATGCACTCCTGCAGGATGCCAGCCAGCTCGCCCGCCGGCACGACCGCCTCTGCCGGTGCGACACCATTTTCGTTGCCATTTTCAGTGCCAGGCTGGCGTGGTGGCTGCGGCGGCTCAAGCCCTAGCAGGGACTCGTGGAACTGCACCAGCAGGTCCAGGCCCTGTCCTCGCAAAGCCTCCTCTGCCAGCAGGTGCCTGCAGCGTCCAGAAGGGAAGCCTAAAACACTAGGAAGGGGCCGCACATGGCAGCACTCTATTGGGCAACCTGCAGGCCTGGTGGCAAGGCAGCCCTCAGGCGCAGTCGCCAGCACAGCAACGCAAAGGCAGCCTGCCCACAGACCCACCGGCCTTGTAGCTGCTGCGAGCCTTGTAACTGCTACGAGCACATCAGGCGGATGAGCGCACCGGGCGACCTCCCAGACGGCCGCGAGGGAAAGGCCGCGCAGCTGTGGGCTGACTGCCGCAGCCGCCGCCAGGCTGTCCGGCAGCAGCCCCTTCAGTGCCGCCTGGCGCCAGCTCGCCTGCTCGCTGAACAGCGCTCCCAGGGCACACAGCAGCAGCTGCCTCGCGTTGCTGTCGGCGCAGGCGGCGGCCTCCTGGCTGCTGGGCGCAGCCGATGCCAGGCTGGCGAGGCCGTGCTTGGACAGCAGCAGCACTGCGTGCGCCGGCAGCTGCGGCGTCTCTGCCAGCCAGTGGCGGTCAGCTTCCTGCAGGGCGCAGTGCTTTCCTGAGGCGCAGGTCAGCGCCTCTGCAGAGCTGGCTGCGCTAGTGAACTGCGCTTTCGGCGTCAGTAGTACAGATTCGGACTCTGTTCCCGACTGGTTTGAAGATTTGGTTTGGATTTTTTCCCACATAGTGAAAAGAGTTTTCAGCATCTCAAGGCCTGATTTACATGCTTCTCATCGCCATCCTCCTTGCCAGTCTGGCACTGGGAAATTAGATGCCAGCCCAGCTGAGCTGTCATCGCATGGCAGGGCCATGATGTCTCTGTCTGGCCAGGAGGGTCACGCTTTCTGTACCGCTATGCAGGCAGGGCTTGGACTTGGCCAACCCACTGGCATAGACACGAGTAGGTTGGTTGCTCTCACCGGGATGCTGCCTGGAGTGGCCGGCTGAGTGAGCGGCGCCAGCGCGCCCTGCAGCTCCGGCGGCAGCCCGCTGCTGATCGGTATGAGGGAAGTCGCGCATCTGTTGAGCAGCTGGTGGGTCAGTGGCCAGCGCCGCTGCTGACTCAGCACGGCGAAGAGGGCTTCCGCCACCGCCGGCAGCGCCGGTGCCAGGCTTTCGCTCGCAGCGCTGAGGACCGGCAGGAAGATCAGGGGCACCAGGTCTTCCAGGAAGGCCAGGCCTGCGTCACGCGACACAGTCCTGTGACTTCACCTGCTGACGCTGCACGCCATTGGCATTTTGCCTCCTTTGTCCCGCTGAGTAGCTGGCACCCGTCCCGCTGCACGCCCCGGTTCATCTTGGCGACTCTGACACAGGCCAGCGATGGTGCCTCGGGGCCAATGGCACCAGTCGGTCTTCAGCACTCTGCAAGCGATGACTCGCCCAAAACGTGAAGGCTGCGCGGGTGATACTGGCAGTTGTGTCGGGGCGCAAAGAGCACACCTTGGCCACTGCTCTCCCGGCAAACGTACACAGCAGCCGCCACGCATTCCAGCGCCAGGCTCTGGCTCTGCTCCTCGACGGGCTGCGGTGGTGCGGCAGATCCATTTGCAGCGTACTGGCTAGCAGGGGCTGACAGCTGGAGGGCATGCGCAGCTGCATGCAGTCGCAGGTGTACACTATGTAGGCTCGCGGAACTTCCCGACTCGCATGCAGCTTAGAATTCGTCGGTGACTGAGGCGCTGCTACCGGTCACAAGCTCCGACTTGCCGCTACGGCACATGCATCACTTTGGGGGCTGCAGACCTGAACGTAAAGTTGCCGCGCCAGATGCAGCAGCTCGACCGCCACCCGCTTGATGGGCAGCTGTACTGTCGCCAGGAAGGCTTGTAGCACGCCCACGCGTTCCTCCACGCCCGCGTCGGGGCGATGCGATGTCGCCAAGTGCTGCAGGACGGACTGCAGCCGCCCCGACAGCGCCATGGCGGCGCGAGGCGACTGTCCGGTACCACTGGCCTAGGAAGCTGCTGCCAAAATTGAGGGAAACTACCAACGGCTGTTGAAGGCAAGTTAGGGCCAGGGCATGGCATGCCATGATGGCAGCCTGATGGCAGCCTGCAGCCATGCAAGTCGTGCTGGGTCACTGTTCTTGCTTCCTTGGCTCATGCAGGATGTGTTTGTTGTCTCCACTACAGCCATACACATGCACAGCAGGAAACAAGGCAGCGTGCTTTGCACGGCTGCCGCAGTGTCCGCCAGCACAAAAAAGAGCAAGCAAAGCAAGCACTGAAAATTCAAGCGAGGCTCATTTGCAGACTGCTCATCCCGCCGCTCTTGCCCATTCGCACATCGCCTGGAGTGTGCCTGCGCGGCCGCCACCGCGCCGGTTACTAGGAGTATCAGCAATGAGGGACAAGGCCGCTGGCTGCAAGCGATTAAAATGCGCACCGCCAAGGCCGTGTTCGGCTGCATTCTGAGGCGCCTGGCTCGTGCCTCATCAGACGTGCAGGGACCCCTTCACCAGCGGCAGCTGCAGCCCCTCCTCTCGCCGGAAAGACTGCGCCAGATAGTCGCTGACTTGGCGCTGCGAGGCGCCGCTGGCCTCACTGATCCTGGCAATGGCTGCCACCGCCCCCGCCCGCAGCAGCGCAGCCTCCTCGCCTGCATGGAACCACAACACCATGCTCAGAAAGCTAATTACCACAAATTCTTCGAGCTGCTTGGGAGGCCTGAAGGGGGATAGGTTCGAACCGCTGAGCTCCTGCTGGCCGGCAAGCTTGGCGGCAAGCTCCTCTGGCGGCATCAGGACGCCTGCCTCGAGCAGCACAGCTACCGTCTCCATGCCTGCATGGCATCAGCACCAGTAGTAACTGAAAGCTGCCTTGCCAGCAGGGGGCTTGGTGGCAAGGCGGCTGGAGAGAGTGCTTGCCCGAGTCGCCAGGCAGCTGCGGGTCTGGCAGGAAGCCCAGGCCGCCTGCCGCCGCCTGATCGCCCCCCGGGAACCTCCTTGCCAAGTCTGCTGCCAGCGCCAGTGCCTTGCGCATAAACAGCACCTGCAGCAATCCGAGATGAGCGCTCAAGCACGTCTGAAGCAGGAAAAGCAGAAACTTATTTAAAATTAAAATATCCGACCTGTAAGGAGACATAAAGAACACTCTCTATTCAAACAACAGTCATAATATTCATATATTCGTGTGAGAAATTAATTAAGAAAAAAAGGAAAAAGTCGGAGACGAGACTGGCAGAAATGGAAGCCTGCCTGGGAGCCGCCGACCTCCTCCGAATCGTCAAATGCCAGCAGAGAGGCCCGGAGGCGCTGCACCACCGCACCGGCCTGCACACTGCCGGCTGGCTCCGTCCCTTGCGGCCGCAACAGCTCTGCAAAGTCGCTGTGGCCGAGCTCCTCCAGCCGCGCCCCCGTTTGGTTGAGCGTCCCCAGCAGCTGATCAGCGAACGGCTTCAGAGGGCCCTGCACAGCAGCCAGGCTGTCACACAGCCCACCCGCCGCACTCGGAAGCCTGCGCTGGAGCTTGGGAAGCGGCGCACGGGTCGGCTGATCGAGATGCCCGGCCGCAGCTCCTCCTCTCGATGCGTCTGAATCGCAAAGAAGTTGCCGATGTCCAGGATGGTGAGCTCCTGGAGCGCCTTGGCCGTGAAGCTCTTGCCTGCAGTGCGTGGCCAAAATCAGCCCATTGCCTGCCCGCTCCTCGTGCCTCTGGTCTTGAAGGAGCAGGCGGAGAGCCGCGCCTGAGATGTGCATGCCCAGAAGGCCGAATTGGATGGTCTCCTGGCAGCCGTGCCGGGCCTGCTGCTGCAGCAGCGAGTCGTAGCCGGAGCCATAGTCCAGCAGGTGCAGGACCGCCATGAAGTTGAGCTCGCTGGCCTCGGACTGGAACCGCACAGGGAAGCCGACGGCGGGGCGAGCGGCGGTGACTTGGTCCAGAGGCAGCCTGCGTGCAAAGGCGTCAAGCGCAGTATCCGAGAGGAGGCCCCTGGCAGCGGCCAGGGCTCTGCACGACCTGCGGCCACAGCTCAGGGTGTGTCAGCACACTGCTGGACCTGCAGGCCACAAGTGTCGTGCTCTGGCGTGCACAGTGCAATCCTCCTGCTGCGGGTGAGCGTGCTGGACCTGCAGGCCACAAGTGGCATGCTCTCGCGTGCATAGTGCAATCCTCCTGCTGCGGGTGAGCGTGATCACCGTCATCTGACGGTGATTGCATCGCGAGAAGAGCACGCATGCGGCTTCGCAAGACGCTGATCTGCCGGTGTGCGCGGAAGGCCGTCGAGATAAGCATCTGAAAGATGATTGCAGATGCATATGATCGCCTTGCCGGCGATGGAGCGCGCACTGTTCGATCTCTTGCAAAGCCGATTTGCGCTTCACGCCCGGCATGCTGTTGCTGTTATGCCGCGGCAGTCCGTACGTCTCACGTTGCCGCGGTCCAGGTGCGACCAGCGGAGACTGACAAGCAGAAAGCAGGTATGAAATGCGCAGACAAGCCCGCAGGGAGGGCTCCGCCGTTGCATGACCGCTGTCATCGGCGGTTGCCTTCCCTGTGGTCGCAAGCCCGCTGGCGGCGGGCGCCTATTTGTCGCTCTTCGCAGGCGCCTTGCCGCCTCCCTTGTATCTCTGCAGCACCAGTCTCCAATCGCTCAGCAGTTTGCTGACAACCACGAGCACGCCGTCTTCCTGAAGGCAGGAAGCGAATCGGACCTTCTTGCCGAGGTCAAAGGGGATGTAGCGGTGCTTGATCATGTGCTTGACCTGGCGCTTCATGGTGATGAAGAACAGCACGCAGAAATAGAGCAGCAGTATCGGCCAGAAGACCGGAACGTCAAAGACCGGAAAGAAGGTGGCCAGGAAACCAAACGTGAACGACTTGGCGCTCGAGTACCTAGCATTGCAGGACAGCGGGTCATGATTGGCCTCCTCATGAATGGCTGACAAAGCGATGGACGCCGTGCAGCAAGGCACCAGCCTGCTCCGAGCTGCTCCTGGCAGACATCGCTAGGGCAGCTAAAGCCTAGCAGTCTGTCATGCATGCTCGCCTGACAATGCAGCTGTACGGCCCTAAATCCTAGGCTGTGAGAGGGCCTTGGGTCTCCCACGGTCAGGCACCTTGGCGGCACCCTTTCGACGGCTGATGTTTGCCTGCTGCAGGGACCTCGATGAAAGGTTGCTACTGGAGAGTGTGGCAGCATGCCCTTGCTCCAACCTCATCAAGGACCAAGGAGGCGCACCAGAACTTGAATTCCGGCAGGCGACGCACAAACGGCCGGAATTCGTCCTCCGACTTGGAGGGCAGCGTGGGCCCCTCCAGCTCCGGGTCGACTTGCGGCGTCAGGAAGCCGAGCAGCAGGTTCAGATTGAAGATGCCGAGTGCGTACGTCACGATGTAGAACCCCTGGTCAGAGGAGCCGGGCAGGCGTAAGGTAGGGGGCCGCATCCCAGCAGATTGCTCGTCAAGAGCAGGTCCTGCCGGTCCGAGGAGCTGGAAGAGGGAGGAGGGCACCTGTAGAAAGAATACTCGTATGCCGTAGACGACGATGAGCGCGGCCAGGCCGGCCCAGCGCGCATGAACGTGCGGCGTCGTTTTGTCTAGGTAGAATTGCAGCTTGTTGGACAAGCCTTTGAACACTGGATTGTTGGCCAGCGGGTTGGACGGCCCCTCGCCGCCACTGTAGCCGTCCATGCTGCCCCGTCTGGCGCCCAAGCCGGTGCCCGGCTGTGGCACAAGCCACGCCCGCTGCTCCGCTGCTCCGGCTCGCTCAACGCGCTGTTGGCAATGTGGTGCTATTCGGGGCGAGCAGGATGCCTGTCGGGCCGCCGCGATGGCGCGCGCAGCTGCTCGATCGAGATGATGTGCTGTGCGAGCTGGCCTGCGTTTCGACTGCTATCGCAGCACTACACTTCGTGTGGCAGCACAGTGGTCTGTGCAATGAAACGCGATCGATTGGTGCTCGGTCTTGGCAATGAAATGCTGTTGAGGGCGCATTTAGAGACGCATTTAGCGAAAGGGTGCAGAGCGGCACACCGCCATTCTGCTGATGACCGCTGCGCCCGTATCCGACGACTTCAAGAGTCTGCAGGCCGCACAGCAGGTCCGAGCCGCTCACTCACGGCCCGAGACATGCCCTGCAATTGCATTACTGATGCCGGGATGGCGATGCTGCGCCCCGCAGAAGGTGCTGAGGTGCCTGGAGATCGCTGGCGAGACGCTGGACGAGCTGTCCAAGATCGAGCGGGCGGACCAGCAGGTCATCAGGGCCAGCTGCGAGGAGTTTCTGCAGACCATCCAGGTGTGCTTGCTTGCCTGTAAGGACGTTGCGGCTGCCCCGCCGCCACTTGTGGTGAGTAATAGAACCTCAGAGGCTGACATATTTCTCAGGCTGAGTCTTGGTCGTCGCACGTAGGAAGTGCAGCGCACGCTCATCCCGGCCGTGGAGAAGTACGCTAGCCGGGAGCCCTTCCAGGGCAGCAGCAGCCTGGCTCGGGCGCAGGCCGAGGCCGCTGCCAGCCACGCAGAAATCCTGCAGGCCAGAGTGCGCCTTTCCACCGCAGGGCTGTAACTGACTCAGCGACCAGACAGCGGCTGGACGCTGAGCACAGTCAACTTTGCCTGCAGCTCGATGCGATGCGACAGGGCGCTGGGGACGTGCAGATGGCATCGCCTGCCTCTGGGCAGCCGCTTTTGAACGGCACTGACGTTGAGATGCTGTGAGCGGCCGTGAGCGAGAGGTCTCGAGTGAGCGAGAGGTCTCGAGTGGTGGAGCGGTTGGTGACAGAAGTGGAGACTGAGTGCTTGCAGGTGTCTCTGTAACGTGCAGCAAACGAAGCTTTCTGCTCTTGTCTGGCTTGCAGATCCAGCTTCGCCCGTTCTAAGTCCAGACAGCGCCAGCTTTGCGCTGTTTGAACCCAGCCCTTCCCTTTGACCTAGCTGCACGGCAGTCACTGCTTGGCCTGGACGCTGCGCGACTGCTGCTCCAGCTCTGCGTCGGTCATCGGCCGCAGGTAGCAGCTGCCGTCGTTGTCGCCCGCCTGTGCAGCAGCAGCACAGGCTGACTTTGCCTACTTTCGATTGCCTGGGGAACAGAGACACTGCTGCGCCTGCAGCTGGACTGGCACGCCGGCGCTACCATTGGCATGCGGTTGGGGCGGGGCCAGGAGCAGCGCCGTGCTGCCCCCCCTGGCTGCCTCTGAATCCCAGGAAGGCAGAGGCTCTTCCACGCCCTCAGTCACCAGTGCTTCTGCATGCATGGGAGATAAGGGGCAACACCGGGCGCCACGGCTCGGCCGCCGCCAGCCGCATGCCCTGGGCCCCCAGGAAGCCCGCCGGCGGTGGCGGCCGCCAGTTGGCCGGCGGCACTTTGACTGGCAGCCGCTCCCATGCGGCCAGCACCGCCTGTGCCTTGGCCCCTGCCACCAGGGAAGCAAGCACGCTCAGCCGCAATGTGATGCCACCTGCTGCACTTGCATGGCCACGAAAGCAGGTGCTAAGGTCGTGGTCTTGGCGCTGGTGGGCTGGCCTCTGTCGGCCTCCTCTTTGGCAGCTCCCACTGGTCAGGAAAGACACAAGGGGGAGGCGGCTGTGTATGCAAAATGGAGAGGAAGGGGTTCTACCAATGGGCGGCCCGTGGTATCGAAAGGCCGGCTGCTTGGGGACGGTCTTGTGCTGAGCGATGAGCGCCTCGAGGCGGCTGCGGACCTCGCCCGCCTTCCAGCCAAAGCCCTGTAAGACAAATATACCTGGTCAAACTAAAATTGTAAACCAAAAAAACCAGCATTTTCTGGAATTCCAACTGAGGCGACTCAAGCCGCTGCTGGCAGGCGTCCCACAACACTTGGGCCGATGCAGCGGAGGCTCGCCTTCTGCACGACCACGTCCAGGGGCCCGACTAGCTCGCCCTGCAGTGGGAAGGCACAGCTTGAGAGCGGGCGCTTTGCTGCGGGGGCTTTCGTGTCGTTGGGGAGGCGGCGGCTCACGGAGCTGCCGTGGCCGCGGATGGACGGGTCTGCGCCCTTCTGCAGCAGGTACTCAAAGACCTGCATACGAAAAAGGCGGATCAGTATCTATGCAAAGCAAGGTGGCCAGCGGAAGCAGTTTGAAGGACCCACCTGCAGGTAAGGCTGGTGAGTGTAGTGGACGTGCTGCGCGCAGCGCAGCAGCGGCGTCCAGCCGTCCTCCCGCGCGGTCTGGTTCACGGGCGCCGCCCGCTGCTCCACCAGGAAGCGGACCGCCTCCAGCTGGCCGTGGTCGACGGCAAAGTGCAGGCAGGCGCCCGCGCCGCGGTCGAGCGTGGAGAACCACCAGTCGCCGCTGGCGGCCTCGATCTCGCGGAACAGCGGCACGTCGCCCATCCGCAGCGCGTCGACGTACTGCTCGTCCAGCCGGCCGTCAGCCAAAGCTATGAAACAAGATTTGCAGCATCATCGTTGAATCCCGCGCTGGCAACCGCCAGCGCGGCTTCAACTGCAATTTTACGGTCCAGTTCCGAGAGCTAACCTCGAAGAAGCTGTACTTGGCGGTCGGCAAGTGGCCCAGCTCGATGCCCGGCCAGGTAAAGCCGCCCAGTTCCTGCGGCGCCAACGGCAGGTGGCCGCGCCGGACAGCAGCGGCAAGGCAAGAGTTGGAGTAGATCAGAAGGCAGTCGCTTTCGGGGCAAGAAGTTTTTGGTATGAAACAGACAGGCAGGAAAGAGAATGGTGGTTGCCTCACCCTCAGTCCACCGTCGACGACGACAGTGGGCATGGTCTCCGACATGCTGCGACTTCGCCTCTTGCCTCTGGATTGAAGACTTTGGAAGAGGAGACAGGAGATCCTTCATACAACCTGGTCCAGCTGCAATGAGGGCAGGTGGCAGGTGGCAGGTGCCCTGTGCCCTGAAGTAGCCGCCAACAGCAGCCTCCTCTTGGGCGGCATGACACGGTCCTGCGGGACGTAGATGCTGGCCAGGCTGCTGCAAGTTGCAAGGATGCCCAAGCAGAGTGTGGCCAGCGCGCAGCAAGTCTCCTCTCAGCTGCCGGGCAAGCGGCAGACCAAGCGGCAGCAGGCGGCAGCCAACACCCGCCTGCTCAGCAGCTTCTTCCCCGTCACCAAGAGAGCAAGGGCAGAGAATGGCATCGCCTCGCCCCCGCTTTCGCCGCGGCTGCAGCCGAGCGGCGCCGTCTCTCGAAGTGACGCGGGATCATCTGCCAAGGCGCCTGAAGGGCTGCAGCAAGCGGTGCCCAGCCTGCGTGCCGGGTGAGTAATTGCCCGAGGTCAACGGACCCAATGCCCATGCACCTTGCAGTCCGACTGTTTGTGAAGCGCTGACCATCGCTCGCGTGCAGTGGTCCTCCGGTAAAGAGGGTGCTGAGCGTGGGCCTGCTGGAAGCACAGGCGCGCCCTGTGGCGCACCCGGCAGCTCAGGCTAGCCATGAACACAGCCGCCGGCGCTGAGAATGCGAGCTCGTGGTGTCACAGAGGGGAGCTCCGCTCGGAGGTGCACGGCGGGCCTTGGCGTTTGCCGCGCGGGTGGATGCCACCGCCGCCGATCGGGGCGGCGGGCAGGCGGCCAGATCCGACAACAGGGCGACCGCGCAGGTGCGGACTCTGGACCCGTTCAGTGCATCAGGTGCTGGGGAACGGCCAGAAGGGCAGCCGAGATGCGGTCGGCCTGCAGGAGGAGCTGGAGCAGCCGGCAGCTGCCGGGCTCAGCTGGCGCAACCCGGACCCGCTCGCCGCCATGCAGCTGCTGCGCGAGCTGCGGCTGAACGAGGAGCAGCTCGCGGCGGCCACGACCGACCCTGATCAGCCCAAGATGATCCAGGCAGGCGAGTCACGCTCGGCTCCCCTTTGACTCAGAGCCCGACGGCTCTGCTGCCAGCTCAGCTGCCTACCGGGTAATGCAGGCGCTGGCACCGGCAAGACGACAACCATAGTCGCCCGGATCCTCTACCTCACGCTCGGAAAGGCAGCGGCCCTTTCCTGCGCTTGCATGCACAAGTCTCGCTCAATATGAGGGCTGGCATAGGTGCAGCCTGATGGCTAGCATGTGGCCGACGCCTGCAGGGCATCAATCCGGCCAGCATCCTGGCCATCACCTTCACCAACAAGGCGGCCAGGGAGCTGCGGGAGCGGCTGGAGGCGCGGGGCGTCCCCGACTGCTGCACCCTCACCTTCCACTCCTACTGCTACCGCGTGCTGACGCGCTGCTGGCGGGAAGCCGGCTTCAAGCAGCGCCCGGTGCTGATCACCAGCGACTCGGAGCTCAA
>BHFV01000668.1:218-14264 GCA_003568905.1 Trebouxiophyceae sp. KSI-1
TCCATTAGTAAAGCCCGGTTGATTGGTTTAGTTTACCCCTAAATCCTAATGTGAGAATAGACTACCCGGTGGGCGGCGCAGTCCATTAGTAAAGCCCGGTTGATACAGGAAGAATAACCCTGTGTTTGGGGTTGGTTTAAGTTTAACCCTAAACCCTAAAGTGAGAACAGACTACCTGGTGGGCGGCGCAGTCCATTAGTAAAGCCCGGTTGATACAGGAAGAATAACCCTGTGTTTGGGGTCAGTTTAGTTTAACCCTAACCCTAAAGTGAGAATAGAATGCCTGGTGGGTGACGCGGTCCATTGGTAAAGCGTGGTCGAGAGAGAGAGGAAGGAAGAGAGAAGATTCGAACGAAACGGAAAACCCAGGCCTGGTGAATGTCATGCGCGCCGGAAAGAATGCTTGTCGGCAGCGTTCTTCGGGCTGATCCAGTAGCCGTCTAGCCTAAACCCTAAACCCTAAAGAATTTTCGGCTGGCCGTGAGGCAGAAGTGATGGCGGTCCAGTTTTTGGGTTCAGGGTTTAGGGTTTCGGCCCCCTGGCAGCCCGGCCCTGCCTTGAACCCTATGCCCTGAGCCCTCATCCTCACACTCCCCTGGGAACAGCCCTGGCGCTGCCTCGTCTCACAACGCCAGGCTGGCGCGGCAAAGCCAGGCTGGCGGAGGCTCCCGCGCCGCCGAACCGCAGTTCCCCTGCCCTGGAGCTTGCCGAACCAGCCCCCAAGCTGACAGCAGGGCGGCATTAAAGGGAAAATTTTGCCCTAAAGCTGACACCAGGGTGGCATTTTGGCGCCCAAAAACGCGACGCCGACAGTGGGGCTGCGTTTCGGCGGGAAAAAGTTGTCCCCAAGCTGACAGCAGCATGGCAGTATGGCGGGAAAAATTGCCCCCAAGCTGACAGCAGGGGGGGGGCGTTTCGGCGGGAAAAACGCCACGACGTCGACAGTGGGGCTGCGTTTCGGCGGGAAAAATGGGCAGGCTGGCGGGAGCACGCCTTCTCCAGCCTGGCGGAGGCTTCCGCGTCGCCGCCGCCCGCTGGACGCTCGGCGCCGCCGTCCGCGTTCAGCTTGGCCAGCAGCGCGGCCTCCTCCGCCAACAGCTCGCTCCGCTCTGTGTCGCAGCGCAGCACGGTTTCGAGGACGCTGGTCTCGCCGCCCGTGACCTGTAGGGGCAGAAACGACAGGTTGGAGAGGATTTGGGGCTTTGTTAGGGTCTGATGGACCCTAGGGTCCCGACAGTCCGACAGGGGTCTGTGTGCGACCAGTCAGAGGCGAGTCAGCGGGGGTGCGGATGAGGGTTTAGGGTTTGGCGCTGGCAACGGGCGGATTCGGCGAGGGTTTTCTGCAAAGACAGGCTGGCGGAGACAGTCAATATGACAGGCTGTCGCACATTGTCAAAAACTTTGCAACGACATCTGTCCTGCGTGCCGCATGCCCAGGGACGTCGACAGGCGGGCGCATTTAAGTTCAGTTTCCTTAAGAACTGTGCACGCTGTCAGGTTGGTATTTTTGCAGGCTTCTGGCCGCCCTTGCCCCTGCTTGCTCCGCTGATAGGGTCCGTTCTTCTGAGGCAGTCTTTCCGTATACAAGTCCGCATTTTGCGATTTTTCAACCGCAATTTTTCCAACCGCAATACTCTGGACTGCATGCCGGAGATTCGGAGAAATCCGGGGAAATCCAAATTCGGATTCAATCTCCTCCGATGCCACATGTCAAGGAGAGGATGGGGCGTGAGAAGGGAAGGCGTGCCTCCTGCTCCACGTGCAGAATCTGGCAATTCTGCGGGATGCCCTTGATGGTGTGGGCCGCCAGGTGGCGCAGGAAAGTGGTTTTGCCAGTCCCATTCCGCCCAACCAAACCATAGCGGCGGCCGAAAGCCATTGTGACGCTGCCGTCCTGCACCAGAAAAAATTCAGGGTCAGCAGTTAGGGTCAGCAGTTAGAGTCAGCGGTTAGGGTTTAAGGAGTCGCATTTTGAAAAGAGAACCGGGAGGCTGGGTGGGAAGTTCAGGGTCGGGGAATTGCCATCCCTAAAACCCTAAAAACCACTAATTTGCCAGGCATATATGACCGGACCGCCGAAGGCTGACAGATGGCACGTGCATTTTGCCGGTTTTGCCGATCCAAATTGACTGCATCAGGTGCATCAGTGCCGCCGTGTTTTGAGCGGCAAAGACGCGCTTGTGGGGAAAATGCCTCCGGCTTCTGCATGCCGGCGCCGGCAAATGTGCTTTTGTTTGTTTGTTTTATTTTTATGTTCCACAAGCCGCGCTGTGAGCGCATTCAACCCAGCGGCGGCCTGGGATGCCTGCTGCAAGCGGCGGCAACCGGCTCCACAGCAGCCGGCGAGTTTTTCGCTCTTTAGTTTTTGAATCTACGCAAAACCCTAAACCCTACACCCTAACCAAAAAACTGTCTCGTGCGGCCATGCGAATGCGAAGCGGCCGATGCCAGACGGGAAGGCGGCACCTCTATCAGCTCCTGGCCGCCGTTACTAACGTTGAAATTGTCGAGATGCACGTCCCGGGCGCCCATCGTGCCCTGGTTGCGGACGATGACCGGATTCGCGCCCGCCGCCCTGGCCGCCGCCTCCGCCTGCAGCCGGTGTTCAGGGTTTAGGGCTTAAACTGCAGCGGTGTTAGGGGTTTGGGTTGAAACGCGCGGCCGGTGGAAGCTCGGGCACGCAGCTGATGCAAATGAGCGTGTTCTGAAGGATACAAGCGATGGATCCAAAGCGCGGCGACGAGCGGGTGAGCCTTTCAGACGGGGAAGTGGGTATCAGAGGGGGGAGCAGCAGAGCAAGGGTGTTCTTATGCTGCGGCCTGAGCGGGCGTGAGGCGCTTGGGGGGGGGGGGGGGGGTGCTGCCGCTTGGCTGTGAAGGAGCAGAGCAACAAGGCAAATGGGACAGAGGGTGCGTTACTCAGGCCCTGGTTGGCGTCCCAGGCCGGCATCGCACGACTGCAGGTGCCAAGGCGGCTATGCACTTGTGCACCGGGGTGGAAGGGAAGAGGTGTTTGCAAGCTCTGTCTTGCTGCGCCACACCGAGAAAGGGGGGATTCTAAATGCTCGCCTGGTGCTGCGCGAGCGCCGCCCGCCGCTGCTTCTCCTCCTTCTCCTGCCGCCGCGCGATCTTGGCCAGGTCCGCCTCGCTGACCTTGGGCAGCTTGGAGTCGCCGGTCGAAAACTCGGAGAAGGGCGTCTGGATGGTGTCGCGCGCGGAGATGACTTCGGAGGCATGCACCGTCACTTCGTTCATCGCGTCCAGCAGCACCGGGCCGCCTGCGTGCGGCCGACTGCGGTAATGCACAGCACGCATGGAAGCAGGGGACATCCGGCGTTGGCTTCGCGGGCGGGTGAGCTCTGGGCTCCGTGCTCTCGTCAGGACTGCATGCTGCTGAATGGTGCTCGACACTGTGAAGGACAGGCGGTGACTGTCGACCTTCGAGGCTGCGGAAGGCCTCCTTTCGCATGTACTCGTCGCCGCCCAGCCGCAGGCCGAGCTGCTTGCACGCCGCCTTGGCCGCCTCCTCACTCTCCAGGCAGTCCGCATCCACCTGGGCCCAGGCGCCTTGCAGTTCAGCACGGCTGGCTGCCGTTGCTGCATGACATGCATCTGTGCCGAGAATGTGACGATGCATCGCTGCCGCTCCAAGCAACTTGAGAGCCATATTGCTCACCAGCAAGATGGGGGCATGCAGAGCGAAATGACGGCCAGTAGGAGCGAGCAAAGGTGGAGAAGGACTCACGAGCATCTGTCCGAAACTCTCGAATGCGTTCTCGCCCTCTCGCCCAAAGTCAAAGTCGCCGAGCTCGAGCACCGCCGCAATGTACTGACGGATCGTCTCGTCGCCGGCGCTGCCGCACAGCTCGGACACGGTGCGCCGCACGTCGACCGCTGCCATGGCGGCGACTGCGTCGCACTTTCAATCGGCAGAAGCAGAAGACGAGCTCAGCTGCACAGCCAGATCAATCCAAGCACGTTACAAGCCGGCCGCCAAGCACTGCTGTGACGCTCCACGACGCTCGAGCCGTTCCCAGCGCTGGATGATGGGGAGAACTGATGGGGGGGAGGCAACTAATGTGTCTGCGGAATGGCATGCAGGGTTCATTCGGTGCGCTAGCTGAAAGCTGAAGCTTGACCAGGACTGCACTTGGTGTGCTTGCAAGTGCAATCGTGTTACCAAATCCAGCCGGCCGTCAGCCGTCAGCCGTCCTTCGCAAGTCGCGCTAAAGGGACAGATTCAAAGCCAGTGGCATGCAGCACCCGGCGCGACAGCCCACCCCCGCGCTCGCCTGCTTTCGAGTGAGGGGCGGCACGGCCGACGCAGCAGCCGTGCGGGAGAAGAGCTGGAGGCGGGGGCGGGGCCTGCCCGCCCGCGCCTCTCAGCTGTCGCAGCCCACAGCAGAGGCGGGGCTGCCGCGCCCGGCCGCAGCCGTCAAGACAACACTCGAATCGACTCTCCAAGTCAATGAGCCCCAGCAGCCCAACACCTGCCCGCGCTGCCGCTGCAGGCTTGCCAGCCGAGGCATTGCCAGCCGATAAGAGAGTACACAGTGCCGCTGCCGCCAGCCGCTAATATACAGGCGCCTTCCTATGCCACACAGTGCCGGCTGGGCTGCTGAGTCACTGGCCAGCCGCCGAGGCAGCCTCAGGGGAGTCCGCTGCAGGCGGGCCGCATCCTGACTCAGCACACACGCCATTCGGTAGCCACATGCCGAGCACAGAGCATGCGTCTGGGTGCGCAGCGGAGGCAGCCACATGTCAGGCAAACAGAGCAGCCTGGCAGGCAAAGAGAGCATGCCTTTTTGGAAGGGGGGAAAGTACCCGAGCGTGGCAGTGGCGAAGCGGCGCTGGTAGATCGCCAGGCTGGCATGCCCTCGTAAGGGCTGGGCGGCGCGCTGCCGTGCTCAGACACGCCGTTGGGCGCGGCAGCGGATGTCAGGGCATGCAGGGCCGCTCTGCTGCAGGCGCAGGGCTGGAACCGGTCATTGGCTTGCCAGCCCAGCCTGCTGCAGCGGCTGCCTCCCCAGAAGTCGCTCTTGGCAGACAGAACAGGTGGGGGTGGAGCTGCAGGGGCGCGCCTGCTGGCTGGCTGGCGCCCTGATGGGGGGGCGCTCCCATCGGCCGCCTCGCTCCGCGCAGCCTCGGTGGGAAACAGAGGCGGGCGGCCGAGTGGCTTGCCGGCGGCGGACGCTCCCTCGCCTGCACCATGCCAAGGCGCATTCTTCAGCGGCTTTGGCTCGAGCTGCTGCCAGGCTGCGCTGAGCAGCGTCCGCAAGCGGCACCCTGCCGGCACACCGCGCTCTATGTTCCTCAATAGAAACATAATTTGGTAGAGAATGCACCAAATTCGGAGAAGGGGTGGGGAAAAGGCGAATGGAACTTTGTCTGGGTGTGTGAGCACCAACTGTGGTTGCCTGCGGCGGGACTGCAGGCTGGTCTGCCTGGCTAGCAGGCGCACCCGAGCTGGCCGCCCTCTCCGCCGTGGCAGCCTCTGGCTGCTGCGGGTTGAGTCTCCAACCGGAGCAGGCCTTGGCGGTGTGCCACGCGTTCTCGGGGGAGCGGCCCCAGTCGACCAGACGGCCCAGGAAGCTCATCACCTCCAGCGGGTCCCGCAGCGTGTACACCGCCTCTGTCGGCTTGACCTGCGCGTGGGAGCGGCGCGTCAGTTACAACCCTCGCGCGCCCGTTCCCGCCCATTCCCGCCAAGGACAGGCCGCCTCCCGCAGCGGCCCAGCCGGGCGGGCTGCGCGTGCGGCTGAAGCAGCTGTGTCGCTGCTCGAGGCCTGCTATCGTGCGCTGACAGGATTTGGCGGGATCGCGCAGCCGCGCAGAGTCTGTAACTGCCGTCAGTTTCACCTAGATTCCTTGGCGGCGAGAGGCGGGAAAGGGGAGGGGGGTGCGAGCCTTGCTGGAGACGAGGATGCCGACGCCGTTCTGCCGCCGGTTGAGCACCGCAAAGGCATCTTCGTCGGTCCGATCGTCACCGATGTAGATGGGCACCACATCAGACTCGTCCCCCAGGTCCAGAGACTCCAGCAGGTGCGCGAGCGCGTGCCCCTTGTTCCATTCAACCTGCCGCAGCCAGCAACTGCTGTCAAGCCCGCGGCACGCGCAGCATGGGCGGCCCTGCCAGCCGAGCCCACGCTTTCGAGGCTGCCCTGGCTGCGCACTATGCTAACAGACTGAGAAAGAGCAGGACAAGCAGCCTTGGAAGAAATGCCGCCAAAAAGGTGGGAAAGAGGGTACCAAGGAACTTGGAATGCGTGCGGCTTGGCAGGCAGCTCGCTGTTGCCTCGCAAGGCGGCCCATCTACGCCGCCAGCACACTCGAAAGGAGCGACCTTGGCAGCCTTGGCGGGAAACTTCGAAAAAGGGCGGGAAAGGCGCGCGCACCTCTGGCCGGATCTCGAGCACCTTGCGGCCACGCGTCGCTTTCAGCTCCTTCCCGGCGGCCAGCACCGCCTCCACGGCCGCGACGACCTCCTCCAGCCGGTCAGGCTCGCAGTTTCGAAAGTGCACACTCACGCAGAACTTGTTGTGCTCGACGCTGGCGCCCGGGATCCCGCGCGTGCTGCACCGCCGCCGCCCCCGCCTCAGGCATCCGGCCAGGCGCGGAGCTAGTAAATGCTAGCTTCATCGTTATGTAATCCTTTTTTATTATTCCATACCTCTTCTGGGGGTGTCCCGGAAGGCGTGAACCACCGCATACCCCCAACCCCCAAAGGGGGTAAGCAGGGGGTAAGGCAAGAAATGCATTATAAATGAAGTGTCGAGAGGGGCAGCTCGCCCCCTCGTACGCAGACAAGCTCGGGGCGCCTAGCTGAAGGAGGCTCGCCTGCCGCATGCGCTCAGGAACGGCATGCCGCGCGCAAGCATGCCGCGCGAGCGGCATGTCGGCATGCCGCGCAGTGAGCCGGTGCCATGGGGCGCAGCGGGTCCCAGCAAGCAGCATCCTGGTCACAGTCTCAATCGCAATGAAACGCAAACAACAAACGAATCACAATTACGTAATTGTCGGTTAAAAAATCATTCAATCTCGTGAAATGAATCACAATCATGCTGCTATTGTCGATTAAAAATCATCGATCATTCAGATTCATGAAATGAAGAAGTAAATGATTAAATGATTATAAACAATTAGAAAATGAACGCAAATGTGCCAGCCAGCTCTGGGAGAACTTCAGGGAGGGGGGCCTGACCGCTCCACGAGCTCCGAATAGACGGCATCCATCACCGGCTGGAAGCGGGCGGCCGCCTGAAAGGAGAGCGCCTTGCCGTCCTGCCCCAGCTGCAAGCGGCAGTGCCCGTACCCTGGTTAGTCACAATCACTAGTCCTGGTAAGTCACTACGACCAGTCTTGGTTAGTCACGACCACCAGTCTTGGTTAGTCACGACCACATGCGAGCCAGCGTTGCCTCACATGGCCTGCGCCTGGCAGCATGCGGGGCTGCACTTCTGCACGCTTCTGGGGGGCTTCGACTGCGGCAAAGAGCGGGAAGCCAAGGAGCTCTCTGCAGGCGCGACGCCAACCTGCCGGGCCCCACAAGCACCGGCATGTTTCTGACACGGGCATGAATCATGTAATGCCAGGCGTCGTATTTCTGTTTTCCAACCCTGTTTTTCTGTTTTGTTTTCTGTTTTTCAGGTACAGCCTATCCACACAGGTAAAAAAAGTGTTGTTATCTGTTTTCCAAATTTTTCAAAATCGAGGTCGACTGCCTTGGCAGGAGAAGGTTTGGCAAGATGTAATACTCTCAAGGGTTGTAGGGCATGGGTTGCGGCTCCGCTTCTCCACGCAGCGGCCCCTCGCATGCGCACTGGAGAGGGGGATGGCGGCGTGCCGTGGGCCCGCAGATGTCCATGCCGTGTGAGCCGGCGTAGAACAGCTCGCTCAGCCGCACGAAATCCTGCACCTTCTCGCGCCCGCGCCCGCTGATGATGGCGGTCGGGAACAGCCTGGCGACCGCCCTCACGGCATCCCGCATCTGCGGCCGGCGGCCGCAGCCGTGAATCCTCCGCCGCCGCCCGTGCTGCTGGCTGCGCTGCTGCTGCTGCTGTTGCTACTGCTGCTGCTGCTGCTGCTGCCTGGCAAGCTGGAGCTGTCTGCAGGCTCGCTGGCCGAGCGCAGCTGCTGAAGCGAGTTGATTGCTTGCTGGCTGGGAACAGGACACTGGAACTGGCGCTGTTAAGGAAGCAAGGAAGGGCTGCAGCGATTGCCGGCAGATGCCAGCTGAATTGGGTCAACCACGCCCGTGTTGTCATTCTCGTCAAGCAGCCCTGGGGAGGGGGTGTTGAAGCAGGGGGTGCTGGGAGCATGCCTGGTCGGACATGAAGGCGCGATCGGGATCCTTCACTATTGGCGTCAGCGTGCCTGCAGCCCAGCAGCAGATGCTGGTCAGGTAAGACTGGCTGGCTGGCGAGCCTGCAGCAGTGACTTTGTCACACAGGCAAGTGCCTCATTTCGAGGAGAAAAGGGCATGGGAACTCGCCGTCGTAGTCCATGAAGACGGTGACGCGTTTGCCGCCGGCCAGCGCTAGGAATTGGGACAAGTGCGTCAGCAGGCAGGGGTGCTCGGCCTGCGGCAAGCAGGAGGCACCAGGATTAGTGATGGTTGCAGCAGCCTCAGGCAGTGCCCACGAGGTGAGAGAGTGCGCAGCCGGAATGCCAGTGATTAATTGCCGGGTTGCAGGCTATGCTCGCCCGAAAGCTCGGGCAGCAGGTGCACGAAAGCGCCGCTCATGGGCACCCCCCCGCAAGCCGCAGCCGGGCTTGCGGTTCGGGCTGGCGGGCTGCACGGCCGGCATGACGTGCCAGAGCCACAGTTCCCTCCCCTGCAGCTCGAGCAGCTGGGGAGAGGACGCGCCCTAGCGCGGGGGGCCGCACCGGGGCCAGCATCGTGCGGCCGTGCTCGGCTGGCCGCTGCGTGCGGCTCGTGGGGCAGAGCTTGCGGCACAGACCGACATGGGCCTGATCATGCATCGACGAGCGACTCGACTGGCAAGCAGCGTGCTTCCGGCGCTCGCGCCCGAAGGGACCAGGCATCAGCCGGTGTCGGAGGGGAGGGGAGAGGAGCAGAGGTGTGGCGGTGCTCCAAAAGAGGTGCTCACCTTCCATGCCTCCAGCTCCTCCGCCTCTTGCCGCGCCAGCGCGGCCGTGAGCTCCGTGCCGGGCGAGATGCTCGCCCCATTGCGCAGCTGCTTTCGCAACGCCTCCACATCGTCCTCTCGCAGCTCGAAGGATGCACGCTCCGAGAAGATGCGCGATATCGTGTCGGGAAAAGCTGCAGCCGGGCCCCGGGGCCGCCGCTGGGGGAACATGGTCAGCGCCTCCCACTTACATCAGAGACCTTGGTGAGCAGGTGCGGTGCCAAAAGCGAACAGTGACGGCGGACAAGAGCGCTTTGCCGGTCGAGACTTGCTGGAGGGTTGGAAGAGGGTTAAAATGTGACCGCCCATCAACCATCAGGTCACCAGCTGAGGTGTGATCACCTGCTGTACGCTCGCTGGAGTGCAAATCACCTGCGGTGCGCTCACTGATCGCGCCGGGTTGAACGCTCGGGCATGCAGATTGATCCTGGAAACTGCCACGCAGCGTTTGTATTCGTCAATGTACAATACAGCTCAAGCCCTCTGGCCCTTTCAAACCGGCTCGCGTGGCTGCGGCACTCTGATGCCGCTGCATTCTACTTGATGTCCGGGCATGCACCTTGTGCTGCGAGCTCTCCTTGACAATGCGCTGCATGCCGCGGGAAGCATGCGAGATATATGCGGCAAGCAGCATGTTAAAGACAGCTGCGCAGTCAGGCACAAAGGCGACCTAAGAATCAAAGGATCACAACGCGCTCGACTCGGGATGAGCGGCGTCCTCTCGACCGCGCCGGTCAGCGGTTCTCTCCAAATCTTCATCGAGTCGGTCCAGACGGTCCGCCCACGTTTGCGACCATCGGAAATCGCTGGCCGCGCGAGGGTTGGGTGTCAGTGGCTCACCGCTCTTCCGGCTCTGTAATCGCTCCCCATCGCTGGAAAACCGTAGAGACAAGCCAGACGATCATGGCCCAGACGATGGCTCTCGCCAAGGCGCCCGCCGCCGCGGCCGCTTTCGCGCCGCGCCGCACCGCGGCCTTCCTGGGCACGCCTGTGCGCGCCGTCGCCCGGCAGACCCGCGCGCAGGCTGCGTCCGCGCGCCTGGTCGTGCTCGCCGCTGACAGCGCTGCGGTGCGCCTCTCAGCACCGCCCGTGACACGGCCGATTCAACTCGCGGCCCAGGACGCCGGCTGGCGTGTGGCGCTGCGACCCGGCGTCCCCCCGCCTGTCGCTTGACTTTGATGGATGCCAAGGCAATGGCCAATGACCAGCGCGCTGGTTCTGCGCCGATGGCTCGGTCGTGCGGCCCAGCCGCGCTCGCATGTTCTGCGGGCGGCTGTGGGCGGTCGGCGTGCGAGACCTGGCCGCGCTGCCGGGACAGCGCCTGGTTCGCCCCGGAGAGCGGGCCTCAGCTGAAGCGAGCCGCGCTGAAGCTCGGAAGAAGGGCCTGTCGCTTCGGCATGCTGCGAGCCGCTGGCTGAGGACCGGTCGCGGGCGCAGGTGCTGGCGGACGTGCGCAAGATCATCGCCGAGCAGCTGGACAAGAAGGAGGACGAGGTGACGCCGGAGTCGCAGTTCGTCGACCTGGGCGCCGACTCGCTCGACACGGTCGAGATCATGATGGCGCTGGAGGAGAAGTTCAAGGTGCAGCTGGACGAGGAGAACGCGGAGAAGGTCGCCACCGTCAAGGCGCGCCTTCCTTTTGCTTCCTCGCCGTCTCAACAACGAGCGTCTGTGACAGGCCAACCGCTGATCCACATGCTGGTGACTCTTGCAGGACGCTGCGGACCTGATCGCCTCCCAGATCAGCAAGTAGAGAGCCACGAGAGAGAGGTGCAGCAGCGAGGGTGAGCTGCGCCCTTGCAGAGAGAGCACCGCGCCGCGAGTCCCCTTTGTCCCGTTGCCCTGAGAGCCCCTGGCCACCCAAACGACAGCCCGCGCCCGTGCCGCTCAATTTGCGCGACCCCGCCTAGTGAGAGGAGAGTCCGCACGGCCCCTGCAAAGCGACTCTCCGACTGCTCCTGATCCTCCTGTCTCGCCAGCAGGCCAGCAGTGCCACAGGCCTCGAAAAGAGGAGCAGAGTTCATCTGCATAAACCAGCAACCTATCCGCTGCAGGGAGCCCAGCACTGCAAGGGAGCTGTTCGTTTCCAGCAGTCTCATGGTTTGCTAGCAGCACGCTGGGCAGTTCTATCCATCAGCCAGTACCCAACCAGCAGCAACCCTGCGTGGCAGTTGCCACACAACTCTCCAAGGGCACGCCAGCCCACTCAGGCCTGCCGTCCCGCATCCTCCTGGGGAGCCGGGCGGCCAGAGGCAAAGTAGGCTGCCAGCCAGCGGGCAGAGTCCTTGACGTGTCGCTTCAAGCCGTTCTGATAGTCGATATACACAATGCCAAAGCGCTTGGCATAACCGTCCGCCCTGCGGCAGGCAACACGCAGCCGTCAGTGCCGCGCCTCTGGCTCCTGGCTGTCCTGCTCCTGTGGCCCTTTCAAGGGGCCGATGCAGCGGCCAATGACTGTGCCCCACTTGATGACAGGACTTGTTGGCAGAGCGGTGCATGCTCATGCTTTGCGCGGCAACAGCATGTCCATCCTCTCGCTTGAGGCCAAGCTGGCCTGGCCCTTAGTCAGACTGCACGGGGCCAGTTCAGGGGGCAGGCGGCGCGGAAAGGCTAGGAACGAACGCATGCTGGCGCAGCCGAGCTCGCAGCTCTGGGAGCTCTGGGCATCTCTCAGCCGTCAGCCGTGCCTGGCCTCGACGAACGCAGTGCATGGGAGCGGCGGCGCGATTTTGGTTTCAGGAAACCCTGAATCCCTAACCCTAAAACTGAACCCTAGAAGAGGGCGGGAGCCGCGCCACTCGAAGTTGTCGGCGAAGCTCCAGCAGTGGAAGGAGGCGACCCGCACGCCCCTGGCGGCCGCCGCGGCCACCTCCCGCAGGTAGCCCTGCAGCCACGCAGCCGGTGTCATGCTCGGCTCCATGGTGCAGCTCAGCTAATTGAGGCCCCCCCCCCCCCGGTGGCCTGGCCAGACTTGCCAGTCGCTGGCTTTGCCTGCAGCCCTGCCAAGCCGCTGCACGCGACAGAGCTTACACAAGGTGATTGCAGGACGAAGATATATCAGGGGTGCTTGCTGGCATCGAGGCAGGAGGCGCGGTGCGGCAACCCTGACCCGCTTGCAGCAGCAGCAGAGGCAGCCTGCCCTCAGCATAAGCTGCCTCGCCGCCCACCGCCGCAGCGACGCGTTTCCCCGCCAGGATTTCCGTTACGAATGAAGATCGGCTTTGTCAAACCCTAGTGTTCGAACCCTATCCAGTAACGCCCGCAGGAGCGCGCTTTGAGGTACGCGACCCGGACCCGCCGCCACAGCAGCGGGCCGGGCCAGCCGTTCCGAGTTTCGTCCGAATTTCGACCGGACACCCGAACCCTGACGACGAAGCCCTAACGGTCAATAACGCCGACACGACCGAACCCTACCGACACAACCCTGAAGCCCGGAAACGCCCGCTGGAGCGTGCCTTCAGGTACGCGATGCGAAACTCGTCGCGCAGCGCGCGCTCGAGCGGCAGGCTGCTCTCGCCCGGCACGTCCACGCCACACTCTGTAATGTGGATCTCCGGGTGGCCGTAGCGCTGCCGCACGTAGTCCAGCAGCTTGCCAAGGCCCCACGGCACGACGTGCAGCCAGTCGGAGTCGGCCTGCGGGCCGATCAGGCGACCGTCGCGCTCCGCCGTGACGAACGTGCCTGCGCACAATCTCATTTATTTTCAGAGGTAAAAGGGAAAATAATTTCAGCACGCCGGCCCTATTTCGGACGACTGGGCCCTCGAATCAGACGTTCTCCCGACAAAGCAAGCACGACCATCTCAGAGCCATCTTTCGAATTCAAAATTTGAATACTCAAAATTCAAACTTTTGAATTTTTGAAGTTTCAAAACGGAATGTTTCGACCGTGCAAAGCCCGCGGTCTGGCCTCGACCTTGGTGCTGTGTGACCCCGCAGAGCCCAGCATTCGAGGGCGACGAGGGCCCTGCCTTGCAGCTGGAAGGGCTCCACCGCGTTGCCGACCCACTTGCTGGTGTAGTGGTTGAGGGCAAAGTAATCGGCCGAGCCGTGCAGCGCCGCCCGCTCCTCCGGCGTGAACTGCGGCAGCTTGGGCACGCGCAGCCGCACGGAAGCGGGATAGTCTCCCAGGAAGACCGGATCTGCAAAGAGGCCCAGGCTGAAGTCGAGGTGCCGCTGCGCGGCCGCCTGCAGGGACCAAGGGGGCAGTTACTAATGCAGCCGAGTTACATGCTCGAGAGCTGGCAACACCGCTGGCGGTCAGCGAGGCCAAGCTGGTGGGGGGCCGGTAGGGAGGGGGAGGGGGTGGGGGGTGTAAATGAGCAGCATTAGCTTTCATGTTTCCATGCTCGGGTAGTAGCATCTCCCATTGTTGCACATCCGGCGTTGAAAAGCGGCGCTCTTTCTTTGCACACGGCACAAAAAGGCGCGGGAGCCACATCCAGAACTGGCCGGCGGCAGGCCCCAGCAGGCAGCGGCCGGCGAAGGGAGAGGGACCCAGCGGAGTGATAATGACAGGCTGTCCTGCAGTCATGTGTGGCAGTGACAACCGCCCACCTTGTCCTCGCTGCTGGAGCTCAGCGGCTCGGCCCAGTCCGAGTTTAGGTTCAGGCTGATGCGGGCGCCGCCGCCCGGCAGCAGCCGCCTGAAGGCGCCGACGGCAGCCGCGTGCGCCCTGAGCACGTTGTGAGTGACGACCCAAGGCTCGGTGTGAGAGTCGCCCGCGGGGCTGCGGCCGCGGTCGCTGCTGCGCCCTGCACGAGGCTGGGATGCTGAGTCAGCGTGCGGCGGCTGTCTTGGGGCCAGACCGGCAGGACTGTGATTAATTAATTAATTAATTACACGCATTTTGGCGTAAATTCGAGGCAAGCTGGAGACCAGCTTGCCCCGACCACCCC